>JAFELO010000198.1:92087-135368 GCA_017140195.1 Eumaeus atala
TATATATATCCAACATAGAGTAGTGATTCACCACTTTTTTTGTTGTATTTGTGGAATCTAAATGTTAAGAAAGATATAATGCTAAAGAAATTCAATATCTTCTACTACCTTTTCACAACTGTCTTCTGCCACGAAAAACATCAATAATATGTAATTTGTGTATCGAATATTATCGAATAAATTATCAAGTGTATGCATCCACTGCTATATAATAGGCCTTATCTATGGAACGCCAACATATCCATAACTATGTTATTTGAAAATAGAGAGGATGTACTTACCATTGAATATGTATACTAATTTTAAAAATTCAATAGGCATACTTTAACACATCTTATATGTAGCTAGGTATAATTGTTTATATTCTAGTTCAGCGACTCCTTACCTTTATAGTCAGATCTACCACATAACATATTATTATATATATGTAAGGAGGTTTACACAAAAAATATGTAAAGTGGAATAGTGTAATATGAAGTTGTACTGCAAACATGTGATTTTATCGACAAACATCAATTTAGTAACAGGTAGTGCCATGCTATATTGCGGTGGAATTAGGCCGGCGCGACCGGTGCGGTATCTCTCGCTTATATGAAACCGCCGTAAAGTGACAGCTCTCTTTCCATGCTGTATTTCCGGTGGCCCATGGAGGGGGAAGGAAGACGGAGGGCAACGCATAAGCATAATCTCTATACGGGTCCGCGTCGTCGTTGGTAGTCATCAAAAGGCACGTACTTCTCGTTTGCCTTCTTTGTAGTTTACTATAAAAAGTAACTTATTTAGATTAGGGAATTGAAACAGCACAGGCTTTTCTTTCGCTAATCAGACGTTAGTAGACGGCATCGCAATGATACTATCCATATAGGTAGTATCGTATGGGTAGTATCATTTTGATGCCGTGGTCAAAGGCCCTCTCCACCCGCGCCTAGCTACGTCACACAGTTCTAGACGTATAAATCACAACTATTTCGACAGAAATGTGACATAATACGTTCCTCGTGACGATACACCAGATGTTGTTAACGACATCATCTAGGTAGGGGGTAGCAAATATTTGTGGTATAAATACACGGAGATGAGCGGCGGGCCATCGTCATCGGCGCGTGCGTCACGGCAACGCGAATAGAAACCTGGTGACCCTCGGGGTGACGTCACGTGGGAGCGTGACGGTCAGTCTCCCGTTACCGTAACGTGACAATATTAATGATGTGATTGCAAATTAAAATATTTTTAAAGGAAAATTTCTTAGCAGCTGTGATTGAATCTTGTTAAAATAAAAAGGTTTCGCGACGAATCATCTTTATCTACTAGTTTATTACTTTCCTGAGATTACTTAACTCTAACGCATTGGTGCTTATATTTGCAGCTATATGACTAGGAGTGGACGGTACAAGGCAGATGATGTCGATGAACTAGTTGTGTCTGCTTCAACGGCTATTTCATTTCCTTCTGTTTGGTTTGTAAATTGTTTCAGAATTGAGCCGGTGTATGAAACATCGTACTCATTGTATTTTGGATCTTCATCAAGAGACGACCTACATCCGATGTCCGAATGTTGCATGGAGGCAACAATGATCCATAATTATTGTTTAAACAAGTTTTTGAAACAAACAGCCAAAATTGTTTTTAGTTATAAAGATTTCTTTTAGATTATTGGACTCGTGCTAAACGTTCCATACTCCCCCTGTATCTATCTCTAAAACATTATTTTGGATGTACAGATATAAAAAAACGCACCTTTTTAACATCCAAAAATAGTAAGAAAATAACATTTTTATGTTGCTATCACTAGACACCACCAACATTAACGAAATCCCAAATGGATATCCGAAATATGAGGATGACTTGAAAAATATTCGGCGTAACCAAGAAAACAAAGGCATACTAAATTAGTTGTAGATTTATATATTTCTACATAATCACGATCAAGTTCGATGTACTTTTGCCATCTCCCGTTTAAAGCACTTAGACCGTTGAAAAAAAAAGATTCTTCCTTAGAGTCAAAATGTGTCTACTGCTGTTTTGGCCTCGTCGTTTCTCGAAAATCTTTGACCTCCCCAGTGCTTTTTAGGTTAGGGAACAGATAGAAGTCTGACTGTGCCAGATCAGGTGAATAAGGCGGATGCGGTTCAAAGCCACAATTGTGGATTTCAGCCATTGACGGCACAGACGTGTGAACACGGGCAATATCCTCATGAAACAGCACTTTTCTTCTGAGCATTCCTGGACGCTTTTCTTTTATTTCCTCTCGTAAGCGACTTAGTAAGACATAGTAGTAATCCGAGTTTATAGTCAGACCCCTTTCAAGATAATCAATCATGATCACCAACAGTCCTAATAATATTTGCCAACAAAATCACCTAAGCATTTTTAGGGGGTGGTGAACTAGGTCTTCTCCAATATTTCGATTGTTGTTTTCTTTCTGGCGTACAGTAGTGCCGTGTTACGTCCATTGTATCAAACCGGTTCAGAAAATCATCTGCAGCGGCTTAAAATAATTCCATACAGTCACGTGAAGTAGTCAAGCGCGTCCCTTTTTGTTCAACTGGAAGCAGTCGCGCTTTGTTAAAAAAATATAAAATTACACGTTTCGAAATTCACACAATTAACTAGTCTGAACTGAACTAAATAATGTGGGTAGATTTGATTTTTATAACTGAATGAATCTTTGTTAGGCCGAGTACTCTTCAATCCACCAATATATTGTCCACGGAATGCCTAAAGATTAACGGGAAAAAAATAACTAAGCCTTAAGCAGACATGCGGGAATGTCTTGTTCGAATGTTGTGCAACTGTTCAATTATTTTAAATTTAAAAATTAACAAAACGTTATTTTTTTTTTATTAGATATTCGTTAAAACATTTGTGCAAACGTTAATGCACTTTTATTGCAGTAGGTGCACTAAACTGCGAAGGTTGGTGATTATTTGATTGCTGTTTCCTGATAAGGAAAATGCTAAAAGGATTTGGGTCATATTGGTAACATTGATAAACCATAACCTAGAATTTTAATTTCAATAATTTTTCTGTATGGCCCTAGGGGGGAGGGGGGGGTGAAAAGGAGGGCTGTTATGCTGATGTTCATGAGCGTCGGTAGTCGTTGAAAGCCTCTGATTGCTCGTTAGTCCCCCCTGTACTGTTAAAAAAACCATAGTATACTAAATAACCTTGACACCTGAATCAGTGTACCTTAGCATGTTCAACCACATCCTTGAGGTCCCAGGTTCGAGTCCCGGTACGGACCAAAGTGTTATTGGGATTTTTCGATTTCTAATAACAGTCAGGAAGTTGGTTGTGTTACGCCCCCGTGCCTCGGACAGCACATGGAGCCATCGGCCCTGCGCCTGGTTTCTCTCCGGTCGTGACGAATTGCTTTCAAAACGGAATAGGAGGATGAGGAAACATGGAATGCACTTGAGCCTGCGCACGCACTTGTGTACCATAATATGTCCCGCGCAGTTGGCTCGTCTCTATAAGGATGGCCGCCGTACCCGAGATTCGGCTGGGATGAAATTATTTTTTATTACTGAAGATACAGTGCTTGTGGCGATCAAGCTATCAATTTACATCTGAATAAAGGCTTTCAAACGAACGCCAGAACGACCAACTATAGAACGTATTTTAAATCAAGTAAATAATTCTGTCGATATACCTTCGTCATGCATATTTTACACAAACATATTTTTACGAATCCGCCTGGTAGTGCCAGAGATTTACGCGTTTAAACAAAAGAAAAAACAAATACTTAGCTCTATTATATTAGCATATATTTGTGATATAACATTTATAACTGAAGTTCAAGGTATGCTGTCGTGTTTAGTTATTTATAGGATTGACTTAACTTTTCTCGGCACCTTAGGCGTTTTATTAAGTGACTCACTTAATCGAGGGGTCAAGGGTTCGGCACTAGAATGACATCATGTCTGCTTGATTGAGAGGCTGATTAGAAGGTCACAATGTCAGGAATTGGGACGCGCCATTAAAATTATGAATCTCTAGCATAATTCATTTGAGTATGAATGTGGGTAGGTTATAAAACGCCATATATGTGAGCAAAATCACGAGGTTAAACGGAGGTTGTTATAATAGTACGCAAAGTGAGCCAAGTTCTCGTGGTTTTTGTGTGTTTTCTTAAATACTTAGCACTAAAGCAGACTCCCCAAAGCTGTCTGTATTAGATGTTCTCAAAGTCTGCAGAATGGATTTTCATGCGGTTTTCACCCAAGGATGGGACGTTTCCGAGAGAGGTTTGAGTACATTATTTGTCCTCCTTTTTTTGCGGGGCAGATCGCTAGTTACAAATAAAGAATAAATATATGTCCTATTTAGCTGTGCCCCGCAGCTTATTCCCACGTGTAATCAGTTTTAATTATCATTATTTTTTTCGGGATAAAAGTATTTTTATGTTACTTTAGGTAATAATTAATTTCTGTTCCAAATTTTAATCAAATACATTATATAATTTTGCGCAAAAACATAACAAACACATACAAAATTTTCATGTTTAACTAATATTACGAATAGATACAGATTCTGTTTTTCATAAACCAATAAATTACTACAAATACTAATAAATTACTATAAAAACCGATACATTACTATAAAAACCAAGAAATTGTTAATAAAGCCAATACCAATAAATTGCTAGAAAAAGTGGGCGCAGACAAAAGTTAAGATGTTGCTATGCATATTTGGCGGTAGCCATTTATTTACACAATTAGCGTACCATTAATTTGAATATTGATCTATTGTGAAACACGGCCTCTACTGATGAAAGGTGGAACGTGTGTAAATGCAGCGTGCATTTAAATGGTTCACTGCTCGATTTCTACGTACAATACAGCTACGGACATGCTGCTATTCCTCTTTGACGCACTCTAGATTTTCCCATTGGCTAACATGCTGTAGGGTCGTGTACACTATTTTTATGACAAGCAAATGAACAGTCGGGAGCTTTTTGGTTCATACCACTGAGCGGACTCGTGTAAATCCCACAAAGTGCGACTTCATAGCTTATCGCCAGGCGAGAAGTAACCACTAATGTTAAAGCGATTCAGCTGGAAAATAGCAATTACGGCTTCTCTTCGCTTCGAGAACGCGTCCGTCCAGGAACAGGTCCGAATAAACTACACTTACAAATATAATTATAGTCTGGTTATTTAATCAAAGAAAGTTATGACATAAGAATAGTTTAGAAAATGCTATTGTAAATATAACCACAGCGTGCCATATGCGACGGTCACCAATTAAAACAAGCAATTAGAAGATTCACGATTTACCAGCTAACCAGTCAACTTTCATTTCACGACTCGAATGCTGGTTTTAAACAAACAGCTCTCTTCGCTAGGTTGTTTGTAGAATTTTATTCAAAATAACTAGAAAGTTCTACAAATTTCATTTTATATAACGAACTAATATTGTAAAGTAGGAGAGTTTGGTTGAACGTGCTATTCCCAGAAACTATTGTACCGATGACAAAAATAAAATTCTTTTAAATTAGCGCTACAATTATCATGATAAGCTATGTACTATCACGCTAGGTCGAATTGGAGCTGCCCCACCATGGTTCAAATCTTGTCGGTGGGGCTCAGCCTTGAGGGAACCCAGTCACCTTGGACGTAGCCAATTGAACAGGGGAGGTGATTTTTGTACCCCTCTTATAAGAAGAGGGGCACAAAAGAGCAAAAGGCGGCGGCGCTTTTGCGCACGAGGCAAGGGGCGAGGATGGGAACCTCACCCCATTGCACTGTCCTAAAGTTGTCCTGTGGTGCGGGACAACCCTATCTGTGGAGGTGGCATCGGTCCCTTAGGGGACTAACTAACCGTCGAGGTGCCATGATGATTTGTAGTTCTGGGTCATCAAAGGCGGCATTGATGACACTCGCGGCAGTTTTTGTGGGTATTCGGCACTATGATGTGCCGCGGGCCCCACACACCACCCAGGGCCAGTGAGGTTGCCTAAATGCATTTCCCCGCGACAACAAAAAAGTGGCCCCTACATATCATCTCTAAATGGAGCGCTAACAAAAAAAGGACCAATAGGTGCTTAGTAAAACCGATGAAATATCTGGGCGCTGCTACTTCTAATAGGTTTTTCTTGTCGTAATCGATTGAACTAAAACAAGTCGTATCGTTTCGGCGTTAGGTAACCAAACTTCGTAATTGTCTGTGTATGTTGTAATCACACGTAATAAAATAAATTACGTTCAAGTATGGAAGATAAAATCGTAATTATTGCCATTTCTCGAAGGACACACGAAATGAATCTTCTGCTTAAAGATTAATGCAGACTACATAGATTCACTAGCATTAAATTCCGTGTAGGTCCTAATTGGATAAATGTGCCAATGGAATTTAAAGCAGTTCGGATAACTGGAGATTACTTTTTTTTTTGCACCTGTGACCGCCAACCAACAACGTTAACCAATGACCTAACTCTACATTCAGAACGGAATAAATCGTGTACAATACCCGCTTCAACTGTCTTTCTCGTTCGTAATAAATTAATATCATTAGGATACAAAATGTAATATCTAAATCTTGTTAGAGGGTTTCGCTTTTTGCAAGTTTTTATTACGGTAGCCCCTCAGACACGTAGCGAAGATTTATTATAAATAGAAAGTTTGCAGTCTCTGTCGGCTCATCCTCTAAATTAATAACGACACTCGACCTGAGCGTAAAATGTCCTTCAAAGTGTTACACTAAAGAAGTTTATCGGAAGGGAATAGTTTGGCACACAGCCTTCATATTTCTTGGCAAGACCGCCGAGTTCTTAATTGATTAAAACGCAGCAATGAATATTGTTAGATTGTTGAATTACATCAATAACAATAAAGTCAAGATACTAGTAAATGTTCAGGATTATCGTCGATAAGAATACAGCCAAAGCTCAATTCCTACTAATTTGTGTAAGATCGCTTTAGTTTTTGCAAATTGCACTGCAATAAAACTACTATTGACGGTGAAGTCGTGGCTTATTTCGATTTTTTATTATCTCAAAGCTTCCGCGATAAAAAACCGTTTATTATGGTTTTTGCTCTTTTTTTTTCTAACGACAATCCACCTTTTTTACACTAGAATGTCATTGTTAATGTATTTTATGAAATACTACTCGATTTTTACAAATTACATTAGTTCTCTGACTGTCGATTTCGTATCGAATTTTATATGCCAAAGAAGACGCAACAGTTCAGGCGTCAAATGAATTTCTGTTAGCGTTGTACTTGCGAAATGTATAAAATACGTATCGAGAATAAGACATTGTGTTTACAATCATTTTTGCGGTGAGGCATTATGCAACAGTTCGTGAAACCTCGCTTTTTGTGTATGTAGGTAGAGCGTTGGACTGCGTGCGTGGGCGCATGGCGTATGACTCACGTCTAAATATGGCGGGCAACAATTGGTAATTATCGGTATCTGTTGTACTTTATCTTCTTTTTTATACATAAAATAGTACATTTCCTGCCCAGTTTTAAAGTGTTTATTATTGTTTGTGTAACATGAGTTGTGAGCATTCTTCAGTGTAGTTATATGTAGTGTTATCTCATTAACGTCTCCAGTCGGACACCTTTACATAATAAAGTGTTCAAAAATTTCAACACCTTAGTATATGGTGGTATTATACATACAAACGTCATGGATGTCAGACCTATCATCTGTTTTATCAGTCTTCCGTTTGAATGCTATTTATTTAATAAGCTTTTCAGTTCCTTTCTGACTTAGTATTCAATTTTCTTATGAATAAATTCGTTGGGTTTCCCAACTACCAAGGTAGTTTCCCTGTGGTCATCGGTCATTAGTGATGGTAACTTATTGACACTACGTTTCATTTATTGCATGAGGTTCATTTGAGCTGTTGAAAGGAGTGATTCATTCATGATAAAAGAGTTGTCCTAAGCTATTGTAAAATATACAATACAAGCTGATTTTATCTAAGCCTATAAAAAAAATGTATACTGAAAAGATCAATCAACAACGAAAGGCAGGGAAGAAAATAATACAGAATTGAAGCAATAAAAATCCCCAGTTTGAGAGAGATAATTGGTATCCTACGCAAATTTTGACACGGCCTTGGATCCGACTACGAATCCGTTTGTATGTTCATTGTACCGTTTTAACTCTTTAAACGGAATAGGAAATTGTTTATTCCTAAAATTGTGACTTCGAAAGAAGAGGGTGGTTGGTGGTTAGGTTCTATAGTTTTTTGTGTCAATTATTTCGTGCAAAGCACTCGGGTTCTATTCAGAGTAATTCACATTATTATCACTTTGGTTGGCTCTTATTGATCATTTTAAACATACTTTTCATTTGTTGTAACATAAACCCTAAAACATGAGCTTATAGCACGGAATAATTCTTAACATTGGTTGTGTACAGGCTGTAAGCAAAGCGCTTAAGATCAGTGTTTTACAGTAGAGAAATTGGCCACATTGTTAAATTTCAATTTGTTTTTTTATCTACAGTTGTATGCACGTATACATTAAATGTAAAAACTTTTAGTATAATTATATTCAAGCTAGAATTTTTTGTTGAATTCAAGATGGAAGACATTCTATCTTGAAAACTGCCAATGCTAACTTTTATTCACGTGCCAACCAACGGCACAGCTTGACAAGTCTCGAATAATTCATGTGCTTTCAGCGGACGATGTCCGGATACGGTACTTTATCCAAAATCTCAGTGCTTGGACAACATTCAAACCCTTGGGTTTATAACTTTAGGATGGTCGATTCGGGAATAGGAGATCTTCCTGACAAATTAAAAATTCCGCAAGCATATGCTTGGGTAATTATCACAGCGAACAAAGATGTTTCACTGTTTGTTTATGCCCTAAGCTGTCCCATTTATTTTTTTTATATTATTAAGATAGGCGACAGAAATTATGCCATTCTTAATAATCAAATAATCATGCATAAAATTGTCTTATTATTCGTAATAATTCTCATTATGCCAATGTTGTTGTGCTAAACATAAACTAATGTTGTGTTTGTCTCTGTACTGTCAGTGCTTGAATCACAACTGGTTCTCATGAATTTCGGGTTTTTATTCAAATCGTACTCACCTTTCGACGTTCCCGTGGATGTGAAAATTCCGTAATTTTGAATGTCAATGTTATACTATGTTATATAAGATGCGGGGGCTGTTTATATTTATCAATCATGTTTATTATTTATCAGCATCAAGATATAATTTGTACGTATTTGCCAGAGGTAGGAACATGCTACACAGGAGAAGGTAGTGCCATGCATGATACATAACACTACATCCTCCTATGCAGCGGAATAGGGCCGGCACGACCGGGGAAGTACCTCTCGCTCACTTGATACCGCCGGAAAGTGACACCTACGGTGTCGCGTTTCGTGCGGTTTGTGAGTAGCCCTTGGCCCATTGAGGGGGGGGGGAGATGAAAAGGAGGGCAACGCATCTTCATAATTATGCTGATCTTCATGGGCGTCGGTAGTCGTTGAAATGCTCCGACTATTCGTTTGTCCCCCTATACTAAAAAAAAAGAAATCAGCATCACCTTCCACTGTAATAAAGCTTAATAATGTATACATACACACTAAAATGCTTTTCACTTCGTTCACATTCATACTACTAAGATAATTTTTACTTGATAATTGACGAACAAAATAGTGGTGGTGTTTTTAACTTTGCCTATGTCATCATCATCAACACCATCCCTTATCAGCCTACTGCGGGACACAGGCCTCTCTCAATGGACGCCAAGACGACCGATCTCCTGCTACTCGCATCCATCCCGGACCGGCCATTGCACGGAGATCGTCTTCCCACCTGGTGAACGGACGACCACCACTTCGTTCTCCCAAAACGCCACTTCCAATCCAGAGCCTTACTGGCCCATCTACCATCGGTTCTTCTGAGTGTGTGACCAGCCCATTGCCACTTCAGCCAGCTTATTCGTCGCGTGATATCGGTTATTTTAGCGCTCTACCCTATGACTTCGTTACGAATTCTGTTGGACAGAGAAACACCCAACAGAGCGCGTTCAATAGCCCGTTGAGCTACCGCAAACTTGCGGACCAGTCCTGAATTAAGAAACCATGTTTGGGACCCATAAGTCATCACGGGGAGAACGCATTGGTTGAAAACTTGTCTTCAAGCTCTGCGGTATAAGTCTATGAGCTGAGGTAAATTTAACAGTAGTAGTCTCAAGACAGATAGATTTAGACTCAAGTCACAAGATCCAAGTCTCCAGATTATTCGCTCACCTAAAACGCGGTAAATCATGATAAAAATTGATCTTTCAGTAAATTCTATCAAAAAGGAGTGATACTTAAAATGTTTTGCCAATGTTCGATCAACATAATATACATAACATTGAAAGCAAAAGTAAATTTCCGAAACTGGTTTTACTAGAACTGATACAGAACACGCACAAATAATATAAACACAATTAAAGACTGCTATACAAACGAATACTATTACTAACGTACCAACTCAAAAAAAATGTAATAAATAACAAACAAAAAACCTACTAAAATTTAATCTAGGAATGTGGATTTACAATTACCCTCTCCAAGGTTTCTTTTATATAAAATGTAATCTTCATCTAATCTTCTAATCCAGACATTTTTAATTATGACCCACATTATTACAGTGATTTGGTTATTGCTGTACAGCTTTTTTTTGTTAATCTGAATTTGTTGTTTTGATGCTGAATGTACGTAAAGTAAAGTTTCTGTTTTAGATTGGGTTGTATCGCTACGTCTTCTGCGACTGGCCTCCTGGGACTTGCGAAAATAAATCCTCTCGACCAACGCCCATTCCACAATTGGCAATATTATAAAAACGTATTCCACACATGTCAATGTAGCGTGGCAAACTGACTAGATGATTTTTTTATGCCTCCACCGTCCCACGTGGTGCTTTAAGAGGCGGTCGAGGCCGTCCAGTATTACGTCATTCTAGGTTTTTCATTTAGGACCAGACATTCGCCGCCAGGTACGCGAAGAATGCTACACTATTTTGTAATAGCATTTTGTGGAAAGCATTGAATATTTTATAGATTTTTTTCCGTAAGTTCGAGTCGTGTTTATTTATTAAGACAAACGAGCTATCGAATTGGAAGTCATATGTGACCACTGGCATTTCTTATGTATCTCACACCACATTTAAACTGCACAGTCATATTTGTTACTTTTTGTATGTCGGATGTCGTGTACTTTTAGAAGTTATAATGCTAGTACACTGCTTTGCGATAAAGGTTCAAAGGAATTTAAATCAAGGAAGGTGTAAAACATATTTGCAGTATAAAAACCAATGAAACATGGTCAAAATAATTTACAATTTACAGAATAACCGTACGTTTCTGATTAACAAGCACCCTTGCTAAGAACTACTTCTTTTTTGTTGACGCGGCGAAGCGCATTTACGCGCCTTCGGCCCTAGGTGGGTTCCAGTCTTGTGTGGGGCTCGCGGCACATTATATTGCTGAATACCCGCAAAGTCCACCGCGAGTGCAATCCGTGCCGCCTTTGGTGAGGTGTCCCGGATCAACAAATCATCAGGGCCACTCGACGGCTAGTCAGCCCCGATAGGACCGACGCCACCTCCACAAATGGGTTGTCCCGCACCACAGGACAACCCCACCGACTTCGGGACAGTGCAATGGGGTGATGTTCCCGTCCTCGCGCCTTGCCTCGTGCGCAAAAGGTCCACCTCCTGTTGCTCTTAGGTCCCCTCTTCTTATAAAAGGGGTACCGAGAGCGATTCCTCCTCCTGATCTTTAACCCCCCCTTCTTATAAGAGGGGTGTAAAGATCCCCCTCGGTTCAATTGTCTTCGCCTGGGTTCACCCCAGGCTACTAAGCCCTACCGCCACGACAGGGCTTGAACCATGGTGGGGTGCTAACAACTACTTGCCCTAAGCTAACCTAGCTCGCCCAATAAATTAACTTTCGAAATCTAATACGTATTTTTAGTGCTGCATTGGGGAACTTTTGGACCCGTGGGACTAGTGGATAACCCACATTTCCATGCCACGGATGCCACTGGCTGAATAATAAGAGGACTGATCTGACAACCTATGTCAGCCTTATACCCTGCCACTTGGGAAAAAATCAAAACATTTCATGTCAAAATTATTAATAGGCCAATTTCACGTCGTATACGGAAAAACGAATTAATTCAACCACAACGAAATAATCTATCTACGTCAGTGTATAAAAGAAAATCCAGCCAACGTATTTGAAAGGCACATTGTGTACACTTTTTCTGTAGTTTGCGTCCATTTTGCTATTTCATTCGTTACAAATAAAAAGTAAACTGAACGCTATATTTTCTTTGAATAATTTATTTCGTATAATAATAGCGATACGCCCCGGTTTCGCCCGTGTATAACAGGGTCCGGTCGTTATTTTAACACATTACACACTATAAAACCTACCTCAGAATTGCTCTATCCATAAAAATAGCATGAAAACCCGTTCAATCGATTTTGAAAAATCAATCACATACGGACTTTGGCGATCCTGTTTTATAGTATGGATATCTATCCGTATTATAAAACAGAATAACGGCAGCAACAAGATGGATATTAACAATAATAATGAAAGTTTGTTTGTTTCGTTGACGACCAGGTTGTTTCCGTGCAGCGAGCCAACATCTCTTCGTAATGCCAAAGGATCAGGACTTTGTCATTACGAAGAGATTCTTCTGCCGCATCTGCAACGGGGAGTGTTTCCAGGAGTTGTTCGGACTAATACCAGCGGCGGAATTCCACTCTCGGACATCACGGCAGAACTCTAAGTTCCACCGTCACCACCTCGATATCCGAAAGTCTACAACTGTGCGTTTCAAGCGCAATTTCCTACCGCGCACAACTTCGACGTGGAACCAGCTGCCACCGTCGGTATTTCTGAACCGGTACGATATGATGGGATTCTTTAAGAGAAGAGCTTACGCTCATCTTAAAGGACGGCGACGCCCCTGCATAACCTCGGGTCATGCGGATGTCTAGGGGCGCCGGTAGTTACCTACCATCTGCTCGTTTGCCCCTTATTCTGTAAAAAAAACTCTCACAAAATCTACTTCGATCGTTTGGATGAAATTTAACACAGATACGGAAATAACATAAAAGTTAGGTATTTGTTATTCCAAAAAAGTGAATGCTTATTTGCGTCAATAAAACTGTTGGGCAGAGTTAGTTTTTTATAATTAACGCCTTAAATCTAGACAATGAAGCCATGAACACCATCACAAATTGCACAAGTGCCAAGTACATCGAACGCAATTAGGCGACTGTAGGTTAATGAAATCCAGGAAAATCTTCAACTGTCTGCTCTAATTTAAAACGATTGGGAGAGAACTTCTATGCTGCAGTTGCAGTGTAGCTCTTAATGGCTTTTGTAGATATCTCAGTTTTGGTTTATAAATAAACTCCATTGTATTTGCCACGTTTCGAATGAATTTATATGGATTAGCCGGCTTTAAAAATTTGTACAATATTTTATGTATTTACTTCAAATCGTTCGATCCGTAAAGCATAATAGCAATATATAATAGCAATTAGCAAAGGTAAATCTTGCGACACTTGATTTTATCGATTTAGCCCATTGCAGAAGCTTCACTGGTGAGCTGTTTTTCTTTTCTTCCTTCGTTCTTTAAATCGAATACCCAGATAATGAAATAAAATAAAATTAAAAGCCTCAAAATTCTAAGTTATAAATTAAAGCGTTTTGTGATGAGTGAGTGCTGCTAGCTCTGGAGATGCCAGTGTGTCTTGAACGACCAAGTAAACTGAAGAATTTCTATCTCTTTTTTTAGATGATTCAATAGTTATAAATAATATTAGTAGTATTTATTAATAATGAAACATTAAGCATCGATACTAATACTGCTACTGCTACCAAGAGATAGCAGAAGCAGTATCGTAAGAAGGAGATTGTAGTAGTATTGGTAGTTTCTACTTCATAACAATGTCTTATTATAAAACAGAACCCCCATAATTTGTCTGCCTGCATGTGATCAATTTTCTCGAAATCTACTGAACGAATTTTCAGTTTTGCTCATGGATAGAGAGATTCTCGTGGACGCTCTTAGAGTATAATTTAGCCAAATGACTATATACCGCAAATCAGTCATTTGGCGTTTAAAGAAAAAAAAACTAGTCTGTTATGTGGCATAAAGATCTAACAATAGTAATAGACATTTGGCATAAACGTCACTGCGTTTTTAACGCGAACACCGTTGATTTTTGATTTCGTTAGAGTTCACTATAAGGGTCTACTGACAAATATATATATATATATATCGCTTTTATTGAACTGCAATAGATCCGCGACGTCCTAAAGCTGAAAGGCGAAAACAGACACGATCTAGTTATGAAGCCCAAACCAGTTAACAATGACTTAGTTACAGTGCATCGGTATAATACTCAACCAAGACCTAAAAACATACTGAGCCAACTAAGGATCTTCTCCTCTAAACCATCGTTTAAATCGGTTTACTTTTTAGACATTCCGTAATTTGATACAAATCATAAGCGCCGTTACAAACTTAAGGACAAAGGGAAAGTGCTAGAAATAGCCCGCGTATTGAACACCCGTAAATCAGTTCCATTGTAAACAGCATGAAGTGTGGCGCGCGATTGCGTGTCACACAATTCAATAACGCATTCACATCCAGTTAGCAGTTCGAGGGGACTTGGGTATGACCTACATCAATACTTAATTTGTTTTGTCCAAACGTATTTGTCGCGCCAGATTATTGGCGTAACAGAACGATACGCGCCGTAAAAACTTTCGAGATCTTTTCGAAAATTTTCTTAGATATTATGCGAAGGAAGAATCTTTCTATTTATAAGATCATCAGACTTTGAAGGTTATGAAATAAATCTGTGGTTGACTGTAGACAGCAGCAGTGGGACAACGCCACCACTGTTGTCTGAAGAAGTGACCCACACGTCGCCTTCCAAATATTTCTATACTAGTAGTGTCCCTACAGATAAGATGCACCTTACAATTGAATCTTATTGACATGTATTCCAGAACCAATGCTAGTTTAGGAATGATCCAGCCGAAAGAGGAAGTCCTCGTTGTAGAATTGTAGATGTGTGCGTCCTCCTTAGTGATCTATAAGAAAACCTTTGAAGATTATAAAGTCTAGTTTAGTTTAGGAAAATTGAAATTAATATCGATTCAGAAATTACGCAGAAATAAATTATGTTCCTGCTTAATCCTAGCCATGAATTGTCTACTTAACTATTAGAGTACCTCTTAATGTCAGTGATTTCCAGTGATTAGATATAGCATAGCGAGGGCGCATAGAAAACGTGACCTTTAGCGTTCTTAGCTGAAACCACACAAGGTTCCGACCAAGCTACGTGGCAGGGCTCAACTTATGTTGGTCTATTGTGAAATAAATCACGACACATATTCTAGGAAGTGTTTTTGGCAGGTGTAATATATTCGCATACTGACCAATGTGTTCTGTCAACCCACGTATGAGCATGCGAGCGTCGACCTCGATTTTATTTTAGCCAATATGTGGGAATCACTAATAATATTTGTGTCATGGATCCGTCAATGATGTGTATTGTCTACTAGATAATTTCTTCCGCTGAAGGTTGGCTTAAGCCGATGGCTCTTCGACTAAACTTAAGTGTAGGCCCAGGTTTCCTTCGGGGCTGCATTCCAGAGGAAATGCCATTTACCGCCGTTTATTAACGAGTTTGTCGTTACTTTTTGTGTAAAAGAACCGTTAGTCACTGTCGGTTTTTCTGGTAACAGAATCTGAGTGGGTCTAACACATGCAGTTTTATGAAAATCGTGAAATGAAATAACTCTCATTAGAGAAAGAAAGGTATAGAATGTGTGTAAGAGAAACAGAGAGAGGTATGGTAATTGATATCATGATTAATGACAGCGTTTCCAACACGATAGAAATAAATCATTCGTAAGTTGTGTTTAAATAGAAAGAAAGGGAGTTACAATTGGAGGAGTATAAGAACGGCGAACGAAAGCAAAATATTTGCTGTTAGCAAAATTTAAAAAAAAATCGAAAAAAATCCCAATTATCGCAGTCACTAATCCTCTACTCGTATAATTAAAAACCGCTTGCTAAACCGTCGGTTGGACCCTCACCTATCACCCGCTCGTATGCCACTTATCTTATAAAAAATGAAAACCAGTGGAACAAGTTCAACTGATGGTGATGATCAAAAAGAATAACAGCAACGTCCCAGAATGAGGTCGTCGTTACGCAGGAAAGTCCTTGGCATCTGAGCGCCGAGCCTTAAATGTCAGCCGGCATGATGAATGAGTTAACCGCTTAAAAAGGCCGTGAATTTTACACTTTTTCGCCGGAGTGTACATGACAGGTCAACCCTTTGTCATGTGCAATTCATTACACTCATCCCATATCATATCCAATAAAAAAACAATATGCGGTAGATAAATGCGGATCGTTAAGAAGTGGTAAAGTTTTCGTAGATTTTTGAGTCTTTGTAATGAACATATTGTTGTGGACATTTTTTTATAGTATCGAGGGCAAACGAGAAATCAGAGAGACCACCAACGCCAAAAACTTTTGCAGAATTGTCGCTCAGATGCGTCCTCCTTTCCTCTCCAAGGGCCATCGGCTAGTGGCAAACCCCAAGACACGCGACACCATAGCTGTCACTTTATGGCGGTGTCGTGTGAACGAGAGGTACCTCCCCGGCAGTGTCCAATTTGGCTTTAATGCACATTGGCACGATCTCTTATTAAAGTATTGTAATATGCCATGTGGGTGCCTCGTTGGTCTAGTGTCGAGATCACAATGGTATGTTGGTGTATATGGTTGTGCCGAAGGTTTTTTGGCATTTTTAGATTTCTTATTTTATATCGGCTTATATCTGCGAGCAACTTGTGAATGTGATGCTCTCTGGGTGATACCTATGTCAGCGGTGCGGTTGTGACTGATACTGATTATATGTATTAACGTGTCTCTACCCACTCAGGGTATTGGCATAAGAACAAGGTATGCTTACATAAACTGACGCAGACAAAATTGTCGAAAAATACAACCCGAATTGGTTGATTTCCCACTAGTGATTGATATGAATATTTATGAGTAATCACGTTGTGTTACGTTCACGGGAAGGAGGTTACGTCTACATAGGGCTATAAACTACGTCTACCAGGGACGGTCTTCTTTTGCTCACAACTTACTGCTCAGAGCACAAACATTACCATTTTTTCATAGTATGAGAGGAAAACAACTGGAGGATGGAGAAATGACGGCGTTTTCTCAAATTTTTGGTAATGATCACATTGTTGTGTTCATTTTTGGTAATGGTCACATTGTTGTGTTCATTTTTGGTAATGATCACATTGTTGTGTTCATTTTTGGTAATGGTCACATTGTTGTGTTCATTTTGGTAATGATCACATTGTTGTGTTCATTTTTGGTTATGATCACATTGTTGTGTTCATTTTTGGTAATGATCACATTGTTGTGTACATTTTATTATAGTATTGGGGGTAAACGAGCAATTGGGCCTTTCGACAACCACCACACGCGTCGTCAGCATAATTGTTATGCATCATCTGCAACCCCAAATAGCTCGAAATACGATAGTTTGACTGTTTGTGGTGGTATGTGAGCGAGCAATCGGAGCCTTTTAACAGCTACCGACGCCCATAGACATCCCGCATAACTGTCGTGCAGACGCGTTGCCCTCCTATCCTCCTCTCCTTCAATGGGTCATCGGCTAATCTTGAACCCGACGAAACGCGACAGCATAACTGTCATTATAGCCTCCCATAGACATTTGCGTCTTACAGACGCGTAGCCGGCGTCTAAGGAATAGGTATGCTCTTTTCTTGAAGACCTGTATGTCGTATCGGATCGGAAATACCGAGGCAGGCAGCTGGTTCCACAGTACAGTTGTACGCGGTAGAAAGTGGCGTTAAAACCGCACTGTAGTGGATTTACGGACATCGATGTGATGTCCATAAATCCACAACAATGCGTTGATGAATGGATTTTACGCGCATACAGATGTTGTATGCATGTCGCGCGGTGTGTTTCGTGCGGAAGGCGGAAGAAAGATATCACGTCTCCATAAACCCTGAACGGATGTTAATGGGCGTCGGTAGTAATCAGAGAGCTCCGATACTATCATGCTAAAAAATATGATAGAACAACACCAGATATGTGAACAACTATGCATACAGACCTCGTTCGCTGGAACATGAAAGTATAATCTAATTACTACCGAACAAAGCTAATCAGATTGGCCGCGTAAGGGCATCGGCCGTGTTAACGTATGTTATAACGCCCATAGAGCTTATGAATTTTTAAGTAGGACCTCCTTGGCCTTATTAGATAGAAATAAACAAATAAATGCCTAAAGGCAGGTCTATACAGGATCAAATCACAAGTCAGTAGTTCGGCGCATACACGTTAAATACATTTATATATAGTGACTATAACTTTATTCTAGTAAGAGGTAGCGTCATGCTGCACTGCAGCGGAATTGGGCAGGCAACACCGAAGTACCACTCGTTCACATGATACCGCCGTAAAGTGACGTCTTTCAACGGCGTTGCAAGCATGATGGCGATTAGGAAAAGAGGGTAATGCGTCGACAAAGTTATTATGCGCATGTTCATGGGCATCGTTAGTCGTTTCACTATACTTAAAAAAATTGTGCGAATATTGTATTATCTACAAGTCAGCGCTGCCGTGTCTCGAATTCGTAATCAGTCACAGATTGGGTAAATCAGCTTAGAGCCGTGTGTGTTATTTTGATGATAAACTGAACTAAGAAACCTTTGGTGTTGAGAATGTTTGTGCCCGTCAGAGATTTGGCGACTGACTTATCTTACCATCTATGCTAAGAAAAGACAAGATACTTCTCTTATGCCGTACCTAACCTGTATTTATGTCTGTCGAAATTATAGATAGATATACTCCGTAGAGCATGTTACACCAAAACTATCTGAACAGTGATCGTGTCGATATAATGTCTGTCGAAACCAGTAAGATTGTAATCGTACCCCGTTACATAAATAAAAAAAATGTAGGAGGAATTTGTTAGCTGTTTATGAAGTACACGTTCATAATTTAATAAAATGAAGAATCGTAGCCATGCAAGTAACAAGGTAGTTAGAACACATTTGCACGTATTACATACTGAAATGAGGTAGTTGAACTTCGCTAATGAGTGCCGTGATATCTAAATCATATTACATATAGTAATATGATTTAGATTATGTTGATGCACGCCACGGCTTAACTTTAGTCCCGGGTTTATTTTTATAATAGAAAGGGATAAATTAATTCGCTGGCTAAGGACTAATGTACAAAGCCCTTAGGAACAGATATTTTTCTCGTGTGTGTGTCCGTACAATCTATTTCGGCGCGCTTTTGAGGAAGACAAAATGGTACCCTCTGCTACTTTCTATTGTTTAAATATAAAAATCTTATTTCACGATGCATCGACAGTATAAATTTAGGTCCGAAAATGTTAATCATGTCACATGTTTGTCCGTGTTAATCTTAATCTACTGGACATTCTTTTGAATGAAATATGGTCTTCACCTTTATTAAACAGTATTATAACATCTACAGCATGCGTGGTTATCCCAACTGTTATATTTTGTGTCGCATAGGCAATCTCACGGCACTCGTCTTACTGAGACACATTCCAAGAAAAATATAAAATGTTAAATAAATTCGGGTACATAGTGAGCTGTAGTACTACATCTGTGTGTAATAGCAGCTGCCGAGACTCGACTCAGCTTCGTAAGGTTACGTAAGCATCAGTAGTATTTCATTTATTAAATATTCATGTATGTAGGCTAGCGTTTATTTTGTAATTACTAAGTTACTATACATGGAGTGAGCTAGTTTACTAGGCGTTTCATCGGTTCTAGGCGTTGACAGTATTGTAGGAAGTGCAAGATTGGATGGGGTAACCTTGATGCAGCAGCTGAGCCCGCGTCTGCCTGGGACGACGTTCGATTTTCACTTGGAGCATCCACGCGCCCCTCGGGTGGGCGTGGTCTGCGGGCCGGTCAATAGCACAGTATCGCGCGTCTCTCTCCCGCACACCCAATCTCGTATCCTCATCTCGCTCCCCCGGGGGATGATTGAAACGTCTGATGCCGCAGGCGCCCCGCGCGCCCCCTTGCCAAGGACGTTCAGTGAATCCGTCCCTCTCTGCCGCGATAGCACGTGTCCTCGTTACTATTTCATAATATAATGTGTGCCCCCCTGGTGCCGTGCGAAAATTCACGAGCAATTATGACTCAAGTGCCTGATGAATTAGGTGACCAATTTGTTGCGTGAAAGGATTTCTGGGCGAGCGATGCTTTAGTGGACACTTAGGTAACCTAGAATGAAATGGAGATAGAAGGCATTTTAGGGAACATCATACCTTCGTATTTTCCGTCCTCATTGTCTTGCATTCTTTCTGCTCTCGTGATTTCTTCAGGTATGTACAATTTTAACAATCGCATATTGTAATTATAACATGTCTGCTTGTGCACTTTGTGTTATACAGCTAATATAATTATAACATTAATTAATTTATACTCTTAATTACTTAAAATATAAAAATTTGCTCTAAATGATTTATTAAAACTAACGATTGTCAATATATTAAAACAAACTTACAATCATAGTTTAAATTATTCCTATAAATACAGCTCTTTGAGAGCTGATGTTACTTAAACTTATATATCGTTTTCCAATAAAATGTTGTATTATCGTTATTCTAATGTAACTGACGTGTAAAAAATCAAATCCTGAAAAACCTAGAAAGAAATATAAAGTAGAACAGACTAGGGCGTGTCAAATGCCAAAGTTTGCACCCCAGTTTTTTAAAAAGTACACGTCCAAAATCAATAGAATGCACAAAAATAGCTAACTAGTTCATCCTCGGCCGTTCCTAGATGCGTCCCACTTTCCTGAAAAATTTGGCAAATCGAAAATGTCACTGCAGCATCATTACATTTCCATAGACGCCGCCTGGTCGTCGCCGGGTGCCTAGACATATAATAATTATATATCGAGCCAAGAAAGGCGGGTTTCGGAGATATGAGTCATCCGAGTTCGTCTAAACATTGATCGCATTTCGTCCATTTGCCAGAAAGGTCAGAGTAATGGAATATCCTCTAAGCGTTTGCAATTAGGGTCTACTGAGGAATTTGATGAGATTTTTGACGTAGGGTGTTAAATGGAATCGTGGAATTCTCTATTTTTACTATCCATTTAGTTTTATTTACATATTAATTAATCAATTTATAATTTAAACAATTTACTTCGGCGACGACGTGGAACGTTTAATTCTGAAATATACTTCTTTATTACCCCTTTTGTGTTTTTTTTTCCATATTCAATAAAAATTGTCAGCACTATAATGTCACATGCAAATATAGCTATTTAGATTAAATACATTCTCGCATAGCCTTCTGCAGAGATGGTGTAACACTTCGAAATCCTAGCATTTTTTTATCTCTGGATTATGTAATATTTTTAAGATTTTACTTGAAAATAGTGGACCGTTTGAAAATAATAGGTAAGTATATAAGGATCGTGATATATGGCTCCCTGTTCTGACTACCACGTTAGGGAACTGGCGTGAATTTGTTGCTGTTGTAGAATATTGAATGTGTGATGTGCACACGTCCTATCTATAGTAGCATCTGCAGCAGAATATGGCCGTCATAGTCGAATATATCTTAAACGTCGGGTTTTGACGATGGAGGAGATTCAGCCAATGTTCAAGGATTAAGATTAAGCATAGTGTTATTTTTAGTCTATTACGCATTATTAATAAGCAAGCTTATCACACCATTATGTATTCAATAAATTATTCTGTTGGAATAGTCGTTTATGCCAATTTAACCTTCAATAATATATTCCACGCCCAGTTTACAAAATAAGGAAGTATGGGTACTATAACTCAGTAGCAATGGGCGAGGTAGCTGGGTTCCCATTAACAAGGTCATTAGGATTACGTAATCCGCAACACCATCGTTATGGGCTTTATTTTTCCCCCTCCAAAGGGCCACCGGTTGGTCACAATCCACACAAAACACGACACTGAAGAAATCACTTTACGCCGGTATCATGAACGGGAAGCACCTCCCCGGTCGTGCCGGCCCAATTCCGCTACAATGCAACATGGCACTACCTCTTACGGAACTGTTGTTCTTCGTTTTTTTCTCGAAAGGTGTGTCGGTTTCTATTTGTATCTCGTCAATATTCTTTCATTTGGTTTTAAGTAAACCGCCGTAAAGTGAGATCTTCAGCGTCGCGTTTAGTGCGGGTTGTGACTAGCCGGTGGCCCATTGGGGCTGGAAAGAGGGTAACGTATACGCATATTAATTATGTGGATATTCATGGGCGTCGGTAGTCATAAAAACGCTTCGAGATCTCGTTTGCCCCTATTCCCTCTATCTCTTGTCATCTGGTTTAATAGCAATCTAGGCCATTCTCTTAAAGTAGTATTCCTCTAGGGAATTCCAATCAAAACTGCATCCAATCTTTCGTCGTTTTGTTGATTTAGAATTTGTCCTACCGGCTCATCTGGGGCCGGATGGTATAAAGTATTTGCCCTGCAAAAAAAAAGTATCCCTCACCTCGCCACAAATAGCGTCCGAGCGGGCTCGAGTGGAACAGGGGCACTAAAAAGCACGACGCTTTGCTATGAACATTATGTTAAACTCATTAAAATGACCTCAATCGTCGCAAATAGTACAGTAATATCAGTACAATGCAGCCGCCATTTCAACTTTGCATTTTAGATAACAGAACGTTCGACATTGTGATAAAACAAATATGTTCTAGTCCACATGGGGATCGTGCATGAAATATAGTGGCAGTGTTTTTACACAGCGCACCCTAGTGTTAGATGTAAACATTAAACGGGTGAAAAGAATAAAATGATAGTGACAGGGATTTGTGACAAAATCTATATAAATAATACGTGATGAAAAAACACCATCTCTTTTTTAGAGAATTGCGCGATCGGAGGAGTTTGAAGTTCGATACAGTTAAGGATTATATGGCTAAGGTGTGCAGAAAGCTAACATTTTAATATCCATTACATTTTGCTATTTTACTTATAAAAAGGATACCCAACTACTGCACGCACACATGCATTCACTTCTAAAAGACGGAAGTGTCAACTGTCAAACAGTAATTTGAATTATGATATTTTTTACGAAAAGGTTTTTCACATTTGAGATCAAATTTCGATTGTTGGCCGACCACTATCATATTATTATTATTACTACCAGAAAAGTAGACGGTCACGTCGTTTGGTCATTTTGGTCACAGGCGTGAAATTGTAGACCAACGGTCGGTAAACACGCGGCCTCTCTAGTTGCCGCCCCTATAGTCTTATAAAAATCATGTCGTATGCCTTGAAAACTGTTTTTTTTTTGCAATATTTGGTAGTAGGTGTGCGCGACCTATTCCTCACTTTGCTTTATTACCTTGTGGCCCTTGTCTGATCTGATTGCTGCTCATGTACCCGGTTGTATACCCCTGTATCATCATCATCACATCGTTATACGTGACTATGTCAGATCGGTTGGACGGGGAGATTGGACAAAAGATTGCAAAACACCTACCAACATAAATTTTTGTTAACTGTCTGTCTTGCATCAGTTCATTTCTGTTCGTCTCTTCCAAAACTTAAAATACTCAGCGACTATTGTGATTGGATATATCATAGTGAAATTACCACCATTACAAATTGTACTGATAAACCAGCAATTAAGTGCGGGTCGATTAACTGTATGTCCGTTTTCTAATTTTTCAGTGTCACTCCCTCGTAATGGGACTTCGTTGTAGAATTTAACACGCGATGATATAAATTAGGGGTATTCCAATTAAATTTCGAGACACGTCATGTCAGAGAGGTTTAAACCAATTATATTTGATGATCCAGTGTCGGGTCTGAGGAATCAGAGAGGTGTTTGTAGTTATAAAATAGGTCATTTGTTCGAATAGTACTTTTATGTGTTATGTAATAATTCAGGTGTTTTGTGTGTTTTTATAGCTGACCAGGCCACGAGTTTTGGTGGCTATTATAATAGTTTCTTCAATTTTTATTAATCGAAATAAAATGTAACGTATGTTTTAAATTATACACACACATCTGTGAAATATTTTAATATTACTAGCCATCCCGACAACCCGACGCAGTTCGGTCATAAATTGAACTTGTTGTCATTGTGACGTAAAATAGATAGTAGCCGATTCTCAGAGCTACTGAGTATGCGTAACGTTGGTAAAAATCCGTATCGGAAGAGCAAGGTAACTAAAATTTTGACACGAGAATTTTATTTTAAATATTATTCTATATTAAATAAGATTATCTGGCATTATTTTAATTTTGACAGATATCAAATAATTTATTATAATTATTTTAATTTTGACAGATATCAAATATTTAGTTCGTACTTTTTAGATATCATACGTAGATTCACATGTCTATTTTTTGTGTTTTGTTTTTCATCATGATAATGTGAGTTATATTGTTTCGGAATTCTCCACGATGCTTGTTCAGGCTTACTTTATGTCGGCGTTTTTACGACAGCGACTATAACCGTGAAGTCATCAGTTGCTCTGCTATCCTATGATTCATTTCCTTTAGTTAAGAGCGTATAAATGTTTTGTTATACGTAAAACAGCCTATAGTGAACTTAGCTAGGCCGGAATAATAAGTAAGTTCAAGCACAAGGACGGAATTGTTTCGAGTATGTTTGATTTATGATCTTTTTCCTTGGTAAAGCGAACCCAGTTGTTACAAATTGTTAAAAACGTGTCCTATAAAATAGTCCATGGTAGGTATATCACCGTCTTTTGATATACAAATGATATGTAGATGTGAGTATTCGATTTGTTATCATCGATTTTCAGTTGTCTAAATCATATGTTCTTAGAGACATGTCACAAATATCATAATAGTATTTTTGTTTCAACTTAGTAAGATGCCTATCTCTCAAGAAAATCTTAAGTTTATAATTTCTAATAAACTTAAGACTAAAAATAAAAACGACGTAGAATTAATCGACAGAATCACGAAATTTTATTATTGTCAAGTATTCAACATCCTTACAATAAAACTACTTTTACGGATTTTATCGCGGTTTATTTAATTATGTATCTAGCCCAACGTTTCAGAAGCTTTTCAGCACCGCGATAGAATCCGTAAAAGTAGTTTTATTGTAATGACTAACATTCGCGTAAACTTAAAACATCAATATTCAACATCCTTGCTTTGTTTAGTCTCAAGTTCATTAAGAATCATAAACTTAAACTTTTATAGAGAACTAACTAGCCTAAAATAAGCAATTTATCGCCGACCGAAAAGTGGAATGACAAATTTATAGTCAAATCTGTTTTTCTCAGCAACTTAGTGTAGAAAAATTGGTCAGCGGTATTTATTTCTAAGATAAAGTGTTTGATGTGTTTGTTTGTTGTGTGATTACTTTATTACTTTGGGGCTTAACATTGAGATATGACGTATCTTTCTTGTTCAGTTACGTCTCCCCTACGGACATGTACTGTCTTGTGTTTTTTTTTTATTTTTCTCGTGAGAAATAAATAACAGTCACATTATTAACATACGTGCAAGAAATACGTAGTAAGTACATCTTAATTATTATTTCTTATGCGAATATAATGGCGGAATTACTTTGGATCAGATCAGTGTATAAGAGTGTATTTTTATTTGAGGTATTGTATGTATGAATCTCTAATAGTATGACCGTAAAGTGACAGCTAAACTAGCGCGTTTCAATTTTTCAATTTGTGAAAGCCCGCATGGGCTATCAGAGGGGATCGCGTAAAGGAGGGCAACGCCGCATGCTGGGCAACGATGGTCACCCTTTATTTGCGCGGATGTTAATAGACTAAACTAAATATAGTGTGTGCTCATTTGTCCCATTGTACAATAAAAAAATTACGTAATTGTAGATTACAAGGATGGTCTACAATCTAACAACAAGCATTTGAAACGTAAGGTAGTAACGTAAGTAAGAAATTCTAAACTTGCTTATTTGGTAATCTGACATTATGTTATTGAAACCAATATGTATAATTAGGATCATAAATTATAGTAATTATAATCTCGGTAACTATAGGAACTAGGTAATAAAATTCGACCATAAACATTTTATCTAAGAAAGTGTTTGCAATTTGTAGCTAACAATTTTATTAGAAGTCAATTAACGTTCTTCATAGTTAACACGTCCATTCTATGTAATATAATAATATCTGTGGACTTATCATAATCACGTTAGCCTAGTCCTAGTAGATATGTATATTTTTAATATATAAATTTAAGAAAAATTATATATTTTTGCTATAGAAATACACATAACAGATATATAAGCATCCGTGACCTAAGCGGAATTCAAACCCACGTAAACTCCGTGGATCAACCGGCACATTGTGTTGAAAGTTCAGGGTCCACGCAAACATACATGAAGCCACACAGACAAGTTCAGGGTCCACGCAAACATACACGAAGCCATACAGACGCGGTACTTAGTAGTGCCAACCTCAAATATTTGTCCCGACCGGTCTCAGAGATATCCTTAATTGATTATTTGATATGAGGCGGTCCTTCGAATGCTCCGTTTTAACTCCTCAACATAAGTCCATGCAGAACGTTAAATAGTCGATACTTGACTGTGAAGTACCAAATAAATTAATATTAATTACTTAACTGTAAACTGAGAAGCCGAAATTTTGTCGTTAATTTGCTAGTCAAGTTTCTAATAGGTTAAGAACCCGTGAAAGCGTAATTTTATCGTTAGTTTGCTGGTTAAGTTTCTAATAAGCTAGGACTCCGTCCTCCATAGTTCAAGCCTCGTCGTGGCGATGGGGCTCAGTAGCCTGGGATGATCCGAAACACCTTGGACGAAGCCAATTGAACCGAGGAGGTGGCGGCTCTTAGTACCCCTCCTATAAGAAGAAGGGACTAAAGAGTAGGAGGAGAAGCCGCTCTTTGTACCCCTCTTATAAGAAGAGGGGACAAAAGAGAAAAAATGGTGGCGCTTTTGCGCACGTTGCAAGGGGCGAGGATGTGAATCTCACCCCATTGCACTGTCCCAAAGACTTTACGAATCGGGATAATAGTTCTGAGAAAACGAACACTATCTTTATCTAACATTAAGTATAGATTGTCTTTTGAGAATAATAGTACAAGAGACGAAATACTCGAATAAATTTCATGACTAAAACGTGTTTTTGTAACTTTTTTTCAGCAACAATTTATTTTCCACTCGAGAGTGATTCTGAAACCAAGTTTTGCCTTAATTGTGATTACAATTCTCGTGTCACAATGTTAGTTATCTTACTTCTCCGAAACGGCTTTACAGATGTCTACCAAATCTTGTATGCATGTTCAATAGGTCTGAGAATCGGCTATTATCTGTTTTTCACATCCTAAGTAATAAGGGTTGTTCACACCCAACCCGGTAGAACAACGATTGCCGGGTCAGGACTAGCTGACTACCTTGTTATATGCATAGGCATGCATAAATGAATTGTTAATTGTCTATTTATCATGATGGACTCTGAAATGTTAATAGACTACTGGTGTATTAACCAAATACTAAAAACTTTCTTAAGACAAAAAGGGTGGAAACGCGCGCGGGATACAGCTAATTTAAAATCATCATCATCATCAGCCCGAGGACATCCACTGCTGGAAATGGCCTCTCTCCATAGAGCGCCATACGCCACGATCGCGAGCCTCTTACATCCAGTGCCTCCCCGCCACCTTATCCAAGCCGTCAGGCCCATCGGATAGGAGACCGTCCCACACACCGTCTTCCGGTACGGGGCGGCCGATGGGGGAGAACCTTTCTTCCCCATCCGTTCTGTGAGCAATGAGGCCTGCTCATTGCCACTTCAGCCTACTGATTCTCTGCGCTATGTCGGTTCTCCGGCGGAAACAAGATAGTTCTCCACTTTTGTCTATTCCCTTCAAGCCGATTTACACGTCTTAAGTAGGCAACTAAGATTTGGTGCCTACTTAACAACTTAATGCGCGTAAATCGGCTTTTATTAATTTTATTTTCATGTTGTCATAGATCTCTTTAAGAACTTAGACGTCAAGATTTATTTTGCATTCCTATGAAAGTAATATAAATGTAATCTGTCGAAAGATGTCCAACCATTCTCCTTATAATATGTCATGTTTCCTTAGTGCTTCGATTGTATTCGCTTGAGTGTAACAGATTTCTATAACTATCTAATTTAGTTTCCATTACAAGTTACCACGAAATTGACTGGCGGAGGTCACTGGAGAAGTATTCTCCAAACGAAAATGTTTGCTACTCCTGTCTCCTGTAATAACTTAATGGATTTGAGTGAAACTTTGAATGTAGATGGTATTATAAAATCCTTAAGTATGAAACTTCTGTATTATAATGAGTGCAATCTATATTATATTTCTTACATTACAAAAACACTGTAAAAGTAATAAATGTTATTTGCAATAAACATTTTTTTTTTTCTTTGTTACAATATTTATGGCAAGACTAGCTAGCTGTAAGGTGTAATATATGAATTCTTTATCATTTTATAACGTTTGTTAATACGAAGGCGCTGATTGATTATAAAACAAAGGGAAGATGATTTCTGTAGCAGCCTCAGGCAGATCGTCTAATAATGATGGTGAATGTAATAAGAAACTTCTACTAAGAAGAATTCTAGTACTAAATTGTCTTTTGTTATTTCCAGGTCGCCCCCTGCAGCATAATAGGGAGCCATACGCCGCGGCGGAAAGACGGGTGCGCCACGCACTCGTGGTATGTACTAACTTGTACTATTTGTACAACCAATATCATGGAAGCTCATTACCCACTTTCATCCCAAACTCGCCTCCTACAAAACTAAAACACTATAAAAAAGTGTATTTTATCGTCGTTTCACAAGTTTTTGTTTAGTATTGCGAATACGAGTAACCGGAGCGTTTTGACGACTATCGACGCCCAAAGACATTATACACTTACCATTATTGTTGCCGCCGTCACGCAGACGCGTTGCCCTCCTTTCCCCCTCCGCTTCAAGGGTCCACCGGGAACTCAAAAACCGCACGCAACGCGACAGCACCTCTGTCACTTTACGGCTATGTAATGTAAGCAAGAGGCATCCCGGTCGTACCAGCCCAATTCGATGCAAATTCGCACTATTTCTTGCTAATGGCACATTTAATAACCTAACAAATTTTAAGCCATTATACCATTAATTTCTGTTTCCTTTTCTCCTAACGTAAACGCCTGTATATCAGACTCAGCCTTGACATAGAAAACGTAAAGACGACCGATTCCTTGCTCGTCACATTCAATTAAATAATTACATCTTTCTTGTTAATACGTCTATATTAACTTTACGAATGCCACACCACACTGGGGACATTAAAGGCAAACTATGAAAGAAGGAAGAGGTAGTGCCATGCTGCATTGCAGCGGAATTGGGCCGGCACGACCGAGAAGGTACCTCTCGCTCCTTTGATACCGCCGTAAGGTGACATCTACGGTGCCGCAGTGGCCCATGGACGGAGGTGAAAAGGAGGGCAACGCATCGGCATAGCAATTATAATGATGTACATGGGCATCGGTAGGCGTGGAAGGGCTCCTATTCCTCGTTTGTCCCTATAAAATATAAGAAAAAGCTTCAAAATTACTTTGTTGCATGTTTGGTCAGACCTAATGTACTTAATATACTCCAGAGCTCGCACCGCTGTTGTTTTCCTCTGCTAAATATAAACTAATGAATCGGATTAATTGATAAAACAGTAACTCGGAACTGTTAATACTGGACTGTAATTATTAATATTGCAAGTATTCGTTTTGTATTTCCAGTCCGCTTGCTGCTACCATACGTATTAATAAGTTTCAAATTTAATTATATTAAATAAATTATACTTCAATCTGGAATAATTAATATTAATTTTAATTTTCATCCCGAATTATTATTATGTATACAGACTTCGACTCTTTCTAGATTCACCGCGTGCCATGGTGAAAATCCATATTATAAACTTCAATCTCCCCTCCTTTTTTTTGAACCTCTCAAGGGATGTTTTTTTTTTAAATCCTTTCCTAGTGCTCACATACATCATACTGGGAACCTCTGTAGTCATGTACAGAAGAGTTTTTCATAAAAATAGTATTATTAGTAGTAAGCCAGACGAATTTTTAATTCAACAAATTTTTTCAGTGTAACATTTTACACATCATTAAATTTTGTCATACGATTTCGGCCAGCAAATGTTTCATCTGCTTGAGTTTAGACACACACACACACACACACACACACACACACACACACACACACACACACACACACACACACACACACACACACACACACACACATACACAACAGGTACGTAAGTCACAGTCGTGCACCAATGTCATAGCATCACTTCAACTGATATAGTCACGATGTACTACTACGGACCTGAATTTATGCTGTGGAAGCTCCATCGGATCGCTATAAGCGCTGGCCTGGCGGCGAGACTAGATTTCGGTTCGACAGAGGACCCGACCCCCCGCTCCCGCAGATAGACGAGATGCATCCCGATATGTGAGTGTTTGTAACGGCTAATTTAACTATTATTCTCTTAGCCAGAGGGACCGAGAGGCCCCTGCTCCCCCGAATCTGACGACGAGGACAGCTCGTGCACGGTAGCTACGTGCCTCGGCGCTGACGTGAACGTTTAGCTCACTTTCGTAATTGATTTCGGCATTACGAAGTCTGTCTGAAATGTTCTGTTAATACTGTCTCATCGCCAGGTGCAAATCAATATTAAATAGTCCCTCTAATTCTATGTAGGAGGTGGTCTTGTTTCGAGGCACGTCTACCGCCGGACAATGTGTACGCATGCTGAATTATTAAGGAGCATTCCGTCTGTTGCACGAACAGAATAAATACACTTGGAGAATATTTGACATTGCGTCGTTCGATATGGGAAACGTGAAACGACGAAGTAGTTTAATAAAGTAGAGAGACAAAATAAATATTATGTAGTATTCCTTTGAGTTATATAGAGTATACTTGTTATATAATTAGTGTTCCGTACCCAAAAGGTGAAAACAGGGGGTATTGTTAAGGCCGCTTTCTTCTGTTTGTCACCAGGCTGTGGTAGCTAGATAATTCACCAAGTCACGACCTTCTCTTTAAACAAAACTTGGCAAATTGTAGTTATATCACTAAGAAACCATTACAAACTTATTTGTAGATTGTTTCACACAAAATGTACGCAGGCTCCCGCAAATAATCATGATCATCATCCATGAGCCATATGCTCACGTCAGAGCCGACTATTAATATAGCTTTTAGAAAAAAATTAATATTAAAATTATAGAAATTATAGAAAAAAATTAGAAAAAAAGAGCTATTAATATAGCTTTTAGAAAAAAAATATTAACTCCTCTATCTTTAAGTGAGAGTATGATCAAAATCAGTCCGGCCGTTCCAAAGATTACCCCTACAAACAGAATGGGGCATCAGGCGGGGGAGGGACCTCGTTCCCTCCGGCCATGATAATAATAGTTAGATTAGCTGTTACAAACACTTTTTGTTGTCAGACGAGCACTCGGCGAAGCTGTATTGGGTTTTCTTCACTTCATAACTTCAGATCCGCAGAAAGAGGCAAAAGTTTTCATTAAGGGCGTATTTGTTTGCCGTTATAATAACATTAGTACGTTTTGTATGAGCCAAATAAAAAATATTTAATTATTTGGCTCATACAAAAAAAAGTTCCTTTGCCGTTCTATATAGAGAATGGTACGGCACCCTTTGTACACGAGTCCCACTCGCACGTGTCAGTTTTTTTTTCTGAATGGAGGACGACCAAGGTGAAGTCCGTCATGCTTGCGCGTGGCATCCCAGCAAGAGCATTAGCGGATTTGGTGATCCTGCCCATGAGTCCGCTGTGGTCGGATTGATGATGATAATGTTGGTGAAAACACGCCCTTATTACCAAGGGAAAATTGTTTATAACTTTGTAAGTGTGCCTATACCTTTATCTAATCAATTATGAGAATTAAATGTAAAGAAATAATTAAAAAATTAAACACGCTAGTTTTGCTAAAAGTCACTTAATTTTATTTCTGACTGTAACGTTATGGAAAACTTAAGATATTGCTTGTTGTTTGCTGGTAACACGTACCTAATGATGTCCCCATTCGGATCTTCGGGACTTAAATGGTAAATGAACCACAAATTTCCGTTCCACAGATACCAGATTGGAAGTAAATTGTTAAAGCATCCAATTTTCAGGGCAACTGATACATGGTAATTTGTTGAAATTATCTAAACTCCCAGAAAACCCATACGATGTATATAAATAAATAACAAAAGTTAACATGCAAACAACGTGGCAGGGGTCGCCTTTTCGCTCTCGCAGAATGTATAATGAAGACATTTGCTAAAGTTATCAGAAAATCCGCAGCGGAACTTAACTCTCGTATCAGTTAGGCCCCGGATACGTTCTAAATGTTTAATTTGGTGACAGAATCGAGTCACTGTCTCGGAATAATTGATTAGTGAGAAATTAGTAGTGGCGACGTCTCTGTAAGACACCTAGTCTTCAAATGTCTATGGGCGACGGTAGTTACAACCCACCTGCACGTTTGCCCCCTGTCTCATAAAAAAAAGGTTTTTTTTATCTTCATCTTTATATGAACTTAAAGGGTACATATCAATTTATATATGTAACTGAACCCCACTTTCCACCAATTTGATGATCGAAAATTTTGAAAAGCTATTAATATAGCTTTTAGAAAAAAAATATTAACTCCTCTATCTTTAAGTGAGAGTATGATCAAAATCAGTCCGGCCGTTCCAAAGATTACCCCTACAAACAGAATGGGGCATCAGACAGAAATGAAGAAGAAAGTCGTTTAGGAATTTGTATCGTAAAAATATCACAGTCCACTTGAAATAGTTATTTGGAAATCACTTACAAACTCTTCAGTTTTATTTACATTTAGAGATTGTGCAAATGGACCTAAAATGTATATAGCGAAATATTACCGTCGGCCAAACTCAAAACGCGTTTACACAGTCCTTAGAATACGGGATGCACCTAATTAATAGAACACATCCACTGGGAACTCGCTCCGAGTAAAACGGTTATGTAAGAGTCATGTTAATCTTTGGGTTTTAGGATTTACTCTCTAAGAAAAGGACTTATTTTAGTCTCTATGTACTTTTGCTTAAGAGCTAATTTTTGATTGCATGTTCGCGAAAATAGTTTTGTAGTGATACTGTTTGTTGGATGTGTTATCAGCTTAACTTGGAAGGGACAAACTGAAATATTATTGTACGTGTGTTACTGTAGGATATTCATGACATTTGATTTATACTTAGACCAAATGACAACCAGTGTCACGTAACTCTGTCCTTTGTCAGTTAACATTGTTTCCTATAATAATATTAATCAGAATAAACCATGGAACTATCACACCTCGTTAGCCTAGGACTGAAAGTACTCGTCCCCACCATGGTTCAAGCCTTGTCGTGGCGGTGGGGTTCAGTAGCCTGGGGTTATCCGAGACACCTTGGGCGAAACCAATTGAACCGAGGAGGTGGCGGCTCTTAGTACCCCTCCTAAAAAAAGAGGGGACTAAAGAGCAGGAGGAGGTGCCGCTCTTTGTGCCCCTCTTATAAGAAGAGGGGACAAAAGGGCAAAAAGTGGCGGCGCATTTGCGCACGGGGCAAGGGGGCGAGGATGGGAACCTCACCCCATTGCACTGTCCCAAAGTCGGTGGGGTTGTCCTGTGGTGCGGGACAACCCCCATCTGTGGAGGTGGCGTCGGTCTCTTCGGGGGCTGATTTGCCGTCGAGGTACCCTGATGATTTGTTGTTCCGGGGCACCTCATCAAAGACACTGGTGGCACTCACGGTGGTTTTTGTGGGTATTCGGCACTATATAATGTGCCGCGAGCCTCACACACCACTGGACCCCACCCAGGTCCAGTGAAGGCGCGTAAATGCGTTTCCCCGCGTCAACAACAAAAAAAGGACTGAAAGTACTCGTAGTCTTATGGTCTTGTGTTACAGGTATTATACAGCGGAGATATTTCATTATTTTTTTACATAAATTTTAGTAACTTTATATACCTTCCGTAACCTCTGCGGCCCTGGCGTTACGCTTTGGGCATACCCTTCGTCATTTTTAATCAGCACTTAAGGGTACACTATACCATCATAGTATAATTATATAAACTATCTTGTACGAAGTCGTAACGGCCTAATTGAACTTCCACAACCAGGGATTTAACTCTCGCCCACATAATACCGCCGTCAGGCTCCAACTACTCGTTTGCCCCTCTTATACAATAAAAAATACGTATCGTTTTAAATTATTTTGTAAGAGAACAAAGCGACGAGTTTCATTCGTTTAGACATTTAACTTGGCAATATTGAATGATCAAATAGCAGTTTGTGTACAAATAGCACATGTTGAAGCGATTGCAAAAATAGTTTCCCTTTGATTGTTTGATTAAGACGCTGGTTATAACCGATAGGTTTTGCACCTGCTAGCTCCGAGGCTTTGCATGCAAGGGCAATTTGAATAGCCTCTATGTGATGGATTGGAAAATTCGGTCTCAAAAAAGGAATAATTCATTATTTAACCATACGTTTTTGTTTTTATACTTTTCGTATTAACCTTCTGATTTTATTCTCTTTTATTAACATTTTTACTATTTATATTACTGTTAGTTAAAATTGTTGGCATCCAGGACACCACACTATATTAAGGCGGAAATAAAATAAATATCATAAGACGAAGTCCCCAAAAGCAGTCTTTGTGTGATCGAGTTTCTCTAAATCTACTCAACAGATTTGCGTGCGAATCTCACCCGTAGATAGAGCGATTCTCCAGGAAGGTTTTAGTAAAATGTGGTCACGGGCGAAGCCGGGCGGATCGCGAGTATACACTTTTAGATTTCGTTCACGAGTTCCCTCATTAGCGGTGTCACCGCCCCAAGATTGAACGTGAATTGAATACGCTAGCGGCCTCTTTCAACCTATGCATACCTGGTAACCCGAACGCTGAATTGTTAATTCTAGATTCGTTATTTTTTTCTTTAACACAATAAAAATTAATACTTGCTGGTGAGCTCTGGCCGGTCTAAAAACAGATCACAAAAAAGGGAACATACGCCTAGACTTCGGGTTATATAAAAGTTCTCTAATATTATTAAGTTATTATTTGCACAAATTCTGTAAAATACCTAAAATATTTTTTTAGAATCAGTCGTGTGTGAGTCAACCCTAAGTCCTCCTGTCTGGCCTTGAAGATCAAAGCTGCTAAACGAGAACTATAAATCACAATGAACAATCAGAAGTAACAACACCGTCATCATCGACTTATTTACCTACATCAAACACTACGTGCAAATGGGTGGGGTTTTCTCAGGACATTTATACGCATATCTTGGGCCTTTAGTGCTTAGGTTCTCCTACAGCAAGCTTCGATGCAACATGCTCGAAGTGCCTAGGGCTCGCAAAAACACCTTATGAAAAAGAAAGTACATATTCAGATAACTATGCTGTCGATAGTTGTTACTTTACGGCGGTGTGATGTGAGCGACACTGCATTTCTGTACTCGATGCGAAACCTCATACGAGGAAAGTTGACACACCTTGCAGAAATCTATTATTCAGTCTATTTATAGAATTAGATCGTTGTACAACAGCCGCAATAATATTTTTTTATTACGCAACACTAGTACAATGAGACAATCGGCAGTTAGACCGTGACTTCCGTCATGTCTCATGCGTTCCCACTTTATCTTGATTTTGATACATTTGAGATTTTCCAGTGAATCCCATCTTATTCATGGTGTTATGATGAATTGTACTTCTCGACCTTGTGTCGTGGCACTAAATTTCAATTGTTCTTGGTTAACATATTGTTTTCGTATATTTACGCGAATGTTCATTAAAAAAAAATCCACAAAAATGTTCTTGGTTAATTTATGATATCCCTGTGATTTTGTGACAATACTAAGTTAGAGGTAGTGCAAGCTGCATTGCAGCCGAATTGGCCTCTCGCTCACATGATACCGGTGTAAAGTGACAGCTATGCTAGTGTGTTCTAGGCGGTTTAAGAGTAGACGTTAGCTCATTGGATGGGAGGAGGGCAAGACATTTGCATGACAATGCGGATGTCTATGTGCGTCATTATCGTCAAAAGACTTCAATTATTCTGTACTATTCTTTTTAAATATTTCTTTACTTTTGGAGAAGATAAAATTAACTAGTCTCAAAATAAAAAATGCTAGCACATGTTTTTTGTGAAGTTAATTTGGTCTAAGATTAATTGATAACGTGTAAAATTTTGTTGATCTACTAACTTTAAATGTCACCCATCATTCACTATCCATCAATTAGTTTTCCTGCTGAAAATGCCATCATTCCCACTAGGATTTGATAAAATATTTTCGCGAACTATTGTGAAAATTATTATTTCTTTTTAACGAAATGCACGGTTAATACATATGCACACAGAAAAACAACATTCTAAACTAATATTTGCAGTTCATTTTATACAAAATGTTGCTTGTCAACTTTTGTAGGATGTAGGATGTCGTGGTCGTACACCCCGTTGAATCGGAACCCTCGGTGTGACTTCCCTTGACCGTGTTCTTACTATTCTAACGATATGAGAACTAGGATAAACATAAAAGCTAGCTCAGCGGCGGATTCCTACATCCAATTTTTAATCAACATAATGTCCTCGACTGAGTAAAGAGGACAATGTGCATGCGATATTGGAGAAGACTGAATATCCGTATCCATTTTACAAAGGAACCTTTCAAGACTCTTCAATAAAAATTAATTATAGTGAGGAAATAAAGTTATGTTATTTTTGTTTCACTTTACACTGCTATTAAGTCGTGTGTATAAAATATTATAAACATGTCTTATGAATTAGAAGATAATGAAAAAAAAAACAGCACTCAAAATATGTTTAAAAAATACATAAAAGTAATTATCGACGAGGCTTCAGTATTGCTTCAAATATTTTTAAAGCGAAACGTTGACTCAAAGTACTGAAAAATTGTAAAAATATTAGCGAGCCTTTTTTTCGTTCAAATAATATATTTTTCTATATGAAATGTTGACAACCCTATGTTATTCTCTGTCTCCCTTCTGTTGTGTCGATTAGCTCGTTTCAGCTTGACAGTCTTGATTGCATTGTCGACTGCAGAGGAAGTGCCCGGAATATTTTTATAAAGAACAATTTACTTTCTAGTTCATAATATTTTATTGCTTATTATAAATTTTATATTTCATTCTAATTTTATACAATACTATTTATAGATACAACTCAACCATATAAAAGTATAACAAACTTAACATTTTAAATGTGATTTGCTAAGGCTTTTATACGTTGAAAAACGTTCTTAACAACAAAACAGTCCTAGCTAGATATGTATTTATTGAAAACTTAACCTTATCTAAATGCCCAGAAAAATACTTTATGTAAGTCCTTCCAAAGTAATGCTGTCTATGTCATTACGCTCTAGTTTTCAAAATTCCCTTGAAGTTAAAAATATCCTCGTTAAGTGAATTTTCATAATTTGCTTTTGGTTAATTATTTGAATATTTTTCATACTTTATATACTTACAAAGCTTCCTGGTATTCTTTTTTGTTTTGAGACGTAATAAAATATTCTTGTTAGGTGTTATACGCGATCGTGTGAAATCTTTTTTAAATACTTCATATTTGAGTTTTATTATTTTATTTAGTATTCCACTTGAAGTTCGTAAAGTCATTACTGTTCAGGGTTCAACTAAAAGGTGCGTCAAATTACTACTGCCGGGATAATTGTTTAATTAACTTAATTATAGTTTCACTTCTGCAGTGCGCTGAACTTTACATACAACTCAAGATTGCAACGAAAATAGGAATCGTGTATGCTGGTTGTTCCGGTGACTATCAACTAAGTATGTCAAAAACGAATCGTTCATAATAATAATAATAGTATAAAATAGTTTTTTAACATATATTATTTTACAATTATTTTTGTACATATATTTATTTCTAATTAGTTACACCACTACTGCTAACGCCCGTGGACTTCTGGAACACGAGCCAGGTCTTCATCCGTCCGGGCCCGCTTGGACTTTGACAGATTTACATTTCGTAGAATATTACATGTTTTTCGTGTTGCCTTTTCTATTTGTATACGGAGTTTTCATTGTTTTAAACTGAAATTCCTTTGTAGTTGAATTTACTTTGTTTGTCTAAATACTAAGTGTTAAGTAAATAAGTAAAGGCTTTAGATTGAATGTTGCCCAGAATCACCTCTTAATCTTTCATTACTAAAGTATAAATAAAAAAATAAAATTTGCAGCTTATTTTTTATTTTTTGCGGGGGTATAAAAGTACACCTTTCGGTCAAAAGTCCGTAACGTAATGAATACACCGCTTTCATGATGTAAGTTCTTATTTCTTTTAAGCATTTCCAAGCTCATATTTCCATGTGAGAATTTATTTTTTGTTCGTGTTCTTAGGGTTTGTAAATGTTAAAAAATCTCTTTAAAGTTTTACGTATTAAAAGAGTCAATAAATGTTATGCAAGGTACGTAAATGTGAACATGACTGAAATTGCGATATTGAGATAAGAGCATACGTATCGGTGTTGCTGGAAGAAGTAAAAAGGGGCTTCTTTTCATACCTGTGTCTTTTATCTATAACATATACAAAGCTCTTCCGGTACAATGTGAATGATTGACTGACTGGCAGACAACGCATAGCTACTGTACTTAGAAACTTGAAATTAGGTGCATGGGTTCCTTTAATGATGTAAGCGAGCACTAAGAAAGGAATTTTAGGAATTCAAACCGTAAGGAGGTGAAATGGGGGAGTGAAATTTATAATATAGAGCATCGCCATGTTACGTGGGTGAAACCGCGGTGGCGCTGATAGTACTTGTATACCTAATCTTCTTCTGCATGGCGTGGTGCGCGGACGTCATTCAGAATTGATTAATTATTTTTGTCATGGCTTAAAAGTGACGCACGAAATTTTGTCAGGACTGGTAAAAAATTTAATTCAATGTTTTTCCTCAATCGACTGTTTGTATTTTTTTGAAACGAACGTCATAAACGAGCATATCTTGCTCATTTATGACATTAAGTTCGTATTTCCTTACGGCAACTTTCTACATTATATCGAAGCACTTGGTTGCTAGGTGTGTTATTTTCTACATAAGTTCCATCGGAAATATGTCAAAATGTTACCTCCAGTAACCACATATAACGATCGCTAGGTTAAAGAAAAGGTCCTAAAGTTACACGATTTATGTAGACATATTCCATATCGACATGTCTAACGAAAAAAAAATTATTTCACTTGCATATAGATTAGCACAGATATAGTAATAGGCATAAAAAAAAGGTGGGGCTGAGATAAAGCAACACGCGATCTTGCCGCCCGTTGACTACTTTATGGCGCTATATAAGGCCGTGTTGTAATTTCTGGCAAGTTTGTTGTTAATAACAAGTTACTTGCGCTAATTTGTTACTAACATTCATTTACAGAAGTACCAAGGTACACAGTCAGCGTCTCAAAACTGTCCTTATAAAGATGTGCACAATGTTAAATTGCGATAAAATCCGTGAAAGTACTTTTATTGTAATGTTAAATTATTTATCACTATCACTGTAAAAGTGATTCCAAATCATGCGCCTAAGGTTGACTTTACAAAAAAATATGCAATTTACCTAAGCAATAGTCATACATTATATATTGTCTTATTTATTACATAGGCTTATCGGGAATATTACGTAAGACCTTTTAAGACTGGTTTTATTCTGCCTGCCCTGATGAAGCAGATACCCCCCGTAAGGGCATCAAATGTGTCTTTAAATGTAGTTTCCGGGAACCCATTGGAGAGTGGAGTGGCGGAAGGTAACACGCGGATATTTATAAGTGTCGGCGGTTACAAGAAAGGCTAACTGTTAATTTTCCCCTTTACACTGCAAACGAAGTGAACGCAACATAAATACGTTTCCTCGAAAAGGAATAAAAAGTACTGTAAGTCGTGTCATAATTTTAAAAATGACTTTGTTAACGTTAGCGAAAACTTACATTCCTGAAATAATAAGTTATAAGGCGTTTGAAACCAGGGACTCGGAAAACACTTCACTGTAGCACTTTCATAAGTGTAACACATCAAATCTGTTACAGATTTATTTCTTTAACACTTACGACGTTTCTGCTTGTATCCTTTTAAAACTGTTTCTACAGTTCGTTTAATTCGCTATTTCAGTTTCTTTGACAGTAGGGAATGGGAGGCATATTCGAGCCTCGCGCGATTATACGTATATTTATGCCAATTTAAACCTTAATTCAAAGTGTTACACTTTATTTTTGTTTCAATATAAAAACAGATTACATCTCACTGGGACTTCTGTTCGAAACATGATCAAAACTTTTCTTAATGACAGAATAAAAATACCAAGATGTACATAGAGCGTCTCATCCGTCATATAAAAGACGTCAGTCAAATTGTACACTTTGTAAGAACTACTTAAACACATGTGTATTTCAAGAAAATATGTTAATGTACAATCACGAATGCTTTACAATGACAGTTGAATATAAAATCGTGTGTCCCGTATTTTTCTAAATCAATGCTTTTGATCGTGATATTTTCTTATATCAGTATAGTCGCTTGTGTCAAGGCTACGGGCGGAACATCCTATAGTGGCGTTAAGGTCGTACAACCCACTCTCGTGCATTTAATCGTTTTGCGGTGGCGTTGGCTTTTTATGATTTTTATATGGCTATAGTAACAATTTTTTATGGTATTGAGACAAACAAACGAGCAATCGGAGCCCTTCTACGACTTTCGACGCCCATATACATCATCAAAATTACTATGCCGACGTCTTGCTCTCCTTTTCACCTTCCCCTCCCCCCCTTCAATGAGCTACTCACAAACCGTACGAAATGCGACACCTTAGATGTCACTTCACGTTAGTATCAAATGAGCGGGATGTGGCTTCCCGGTCGTGATGGCCCAATTCCGCTGCAATGCTGCATGGCACTACCTCTTACTAGGTATACTAAGAATGTAGGTAATATGTAAGCAGGCTTGCCGCGACCTGTGGCGCTAACTGCGGGCTATGTCCAGTTTCGCCGGGTGTCCTGCCGCTGATAAATCCGGGACTCTCCACTATGGCGGACGAAGGCACTCGAAGACATAAACAAAAATGGCCTATGTCCAGTAGTGGACATCTTCTGGCTGATGATGCATTTCATGATGATGATGATTCAGCAGTATGTTGGTACTATATGTTATACATATTTGTCATATGAATTTTTTATAGTAAAATATATGTCTCTTCACCGTTTTGTAATTCGTTCTTGTACATGGGGTGGAGGTGAAAAAGAGGGCAACGCATGGGCATAGTAACTATGCTGATGTTCATGGGCGTCGGTAGTCGTAGAAAGGCTCCAACTTCTCGTTTGTCCCCCTGTACTGTAGGAAAAATTCAATGTTCAAACCTTGGTCTGCCTTTTTCGTAACAACAAATCCATTTCATGATAGTTTAGTTTCTAATCTTACATATAAAATTCTCGTCACAATTCTAGTGACCATCCCCCGAAACGGCTTTACCGATTTTTACCAAATTTTACATGCACACTAATTAGGTCCGAGAATCGGAACTATCTACTTTCCACACCACTATGTGATTAATACCTAGAGATATTGTATATGGTGAAACAACGTGCGCCGAGTCAGCTAGATTACCTACAAAATGAGCCCTCAGAAGTCGAAATTCAATGTTATTTCTATTTCGAATAGAAGTATTTGCGGAACACTTTTGTATTTTAAAGAACCAAACTGGGAGTCGGGCACTATCTGTTACAGAAATAAGTGTTATGGCTCTTAAAATTTACACATATACAGTAGGTATGTCGTTTAGAAGCATTTTACAGAAATAAGTTGTAAAGGTTTTATTATAGTTTCATGTGTGTAACGACGTAATTCCCCGAATCGTGCAGTCGAGCGGCCCAAGTGCAGCTATATAACGTTGGCGCAGGGTCCAATTATAGTTTGACTCAATTAGTAACAGTACTAACGGATTTTTTATCGTGTAATTAAGTTAATTTAAAAATAACATTAGCATTTTCGGTTCTAGAGTTTAGCGTTTTTTGGTTTATTGTTTAGAGAAACGATAAGGCTTCGTTCGCACGAGAGCTTTTTTTGACCCGTGGGCGTAAATATGCATGTCGCTGACTGATGGAACGTGACTAGTGTGACTTTCTCAATTGGCGAGAATAATGTACTAGGGAATGATTTTGACGATTGTTTCATTAACGCCTCTGTGTGTGCAGTGCGTCCGGCTGATTACGATAGAGAACTTATTTTATTTTATATTTTATGTAACAAGTATGAGTGTCATGTTTTAACACTCTTCTTTATTGTAAGTGAATCGATATGCTATGTTCCGTAAATACTTTGGCGGAATTTAGATCCGTTTCGGTAATGATTTGGCTTATAAAAGATTTCGAATTTCCTATTTGGATATGCATGCATTTTTCTTTGTGCAAATAGAAACTATGCCAGATTTAAAACCTATCGGAGTGCTTCAAGGACAACGAAAAGTAGATTATTTATATATTATTACATTTGCACTAAATCTAACCTGGTCACTTAGCAACCGAGTTAACTCTATGATCAACTGGGGTCTACTAACAACTCTATAACGATGTATTAGGAAAACATAAGATGGGATCCGTATAACGTTAATTACATATCATCAAAGTGTTTCAAAGTACCAGGGCCGCAGGGTCTGAAACATACCAACGCCGACCTTATTGCCGTCCGTTCAACGACACTCAACACGGACGGAACGCCGCATGGGGGAGGGAGACTTCTCCACCCCGAGATTAGATGATAGCAAACACGTAGTTAATATGCTGTCAAGTCGCTGACTTGAGACGTCTACTTTTGCGTGGCGGCTTTGTGAAATTGCGAAGTATATACCGAAACTAATTGTGGAAAAAAATAAGTTTCATTCGACTGTAAATATTAGCACGATATAAGGGGAAATAATTTTTATTCTTTCATAAAAATATACAATTCACTAGATTTTAATAAGCTTGAACCCTTATTTTCGGTCACAGACAGATTATACAAACGCAGCAGCGGTATACCTATAGTATTTAGCCGTTGGAATGGCAGGCTTCGAACCCACGATTTTGACCTAAAATTAATGATACGCTTATGAAATGGCGCGTCATGCCGACACG
>JAFELO010000198.1:135620-163556 GCA_017140195.1 Eumaeus atala
GCAAATGCTTAACCTCCTTCACACTAACTACCCTTTTTTAAATTAGTCTTCACTAAGCAGTAAAAAGATCTAATCTGCTTTCTTATAATATACGAGCATAGCAAACGAGCATTACGTACTGTACGTATAGTTATGTTTCATAACGATAACACCCGATTCATACTTGATAGCTCTCGACGAGCCCCTGCCGCTGGTACTAGACGTCAGTAGTAGTAATGATGATGAAGAATACGATGACGGTGAATCGTAAACCCAACTATAGACAAGTCGAGAGCATTTTTCATAATTGAGAGGAAACACGAAAAAAGTCCTCCGTTGTGTCCTCGTTACACATTCACAGAATGAGGAGCAATAGAAGAAACAACGTATTTCACTTGACATAAAAATAAATAAAGATTCGTATTAACGTTTTTTTTTCTTCGGGGAAATTGTGAAAAAGAAAAAGTTTCAGACGGCTTTGTGACAGCGTTTTAAAAATAAATTTCTTACCCGGCGCGGATCATTACTTTTACGATCGAGAATTGTGTATCTTGCGCCGGGGGTTGTAAAGTAAAATGTGTAGCATTGGGGTTAATTGCGTATAGAATATTAAACCTTATTTGGTTAACGGCGCGTGTTGCAAGGATGTACGCAGGCTGTAATCAAATGTATGATGGCATTGCGTATTTCGTTTATTCTCATTCACGATGGGTAGCATTTTATTTTTGGGGTACATCATCACTTTATCTGGTACAGACTGCGTCAGTGCTTAATTCTTTTACCTTCTAGAAGTATTGGTAAATCTAATGCTTATTTTCGTTATTACACTACTTATTACCTTTTTTTTTTTTTGGTGACGAAGGGGAATGCATTTACGCATGATACCTGGGAGCCCGGGTAGACCCCCAGACCTATGTTGGACTCGGCCATTGGGTAGCAATACCAACTAAACCCGGTCCCGGATCTGCAGGCAACAGGACCCACACTACTTATTACCTACGTTAACCTAGCACCACAATGACTATATTGTATAGAACGGAAATATTTTTCTTTTTTTTAAAGTAAATATTTAGAAATATTATTATATATTTAAAATAAAACTTTTAAATATATAATTTTAAAAGACATTCCCAGCTCTCTCACTGGGAATATTTTTTTTTTTTAATTAGATGAAGTCGTAAAAGAGTTGAAATTATAAAATTGGCATCGTGTATCCTGTCCGTCCATCAGTATTAATATTTTTCTGAATCCGGTTCGGTTGCTGCTAAGATATACACATTCACACTAGGCAACTTGGTCATATGTTACTGATATAATAGTTATGATAGTAACATAGAAATTTCACTAAAATCGGTGCAGTAGATTCCAAGAGTATACTTTCACTAATACGTATACATTATGAGTCATAATACGTATTTTAGTAAGAGGTAGTGTACGGATTGGGGCTGGCACGACAGAAGTGGTCCCTGACAAACTTTATGACACATATGTGTCACGATGTTTCATAGGTGACACACATGTATATTGTATTTGAAAGTGTAATACATATTCAACTCGGGAGCACTTTGCGATTGCATATGCACAATTGCATAATATGCAGATGTACCCGGGTCGCATATTATGGGGCATGTGTTGTGCTGCATTTTCAGAAATTTCTTCCATTGCGACATGTTACGAGAAACGGTTTAATCTAGAAACCAGGTTACTGCTAATAAAAGCTAGACAAATTCGCATTTATGTAAGTCGTGTGTTCAATGACATAACCCGCGTACTATGATACTTTTAGTTGTAGCGTGATAGTATAGAGATTATTATACCCTTGCTCGATAAAGGGACACTGCTAGATATTATCAAATCTAACCAATTTACGAAAACCATTTACGAGATTAGCACATTTAAACAAACAATATCTTCCGTTTTATAATATTAGTGGAAATCGTTGGTAGTTAAAACAGCTGAAAACAGCAAAAAAAATTGTTTGAACCTACAGAACCCAGAATGCGTTGTTAAATTTATTAAACCATATGATTCAAGTATGCACGGTGCGGTATCGCGTCGACACATGTTCATGGGGATCATAGACGCCTCTGGTAGCATTGTTTCTGTTTCGCATATACTCAGGAACCTTATTACATATTCAATTATTACAATGTGTGCTTTTAATAATACTCGTATTTTTGTACAATCGTCCTTTTTTCACACATTTACGGCAAATCCCGCGTAACTACGGTCTCACTGATTGTAGCGTCGTGGTATATAGCATATAGCATTCTTCTTGGATGAAGCTGTCGTACACATTTTTTTAAAAGTACCTTCACGCCTATTATCCCCGAGGAGGTAGGCAGAGGTGTGCTAGTACATCCACAACTCGTAAGTCCAGTAGATATACTAGAACACCCACGATTAGCCAAGGTAATGAGGCCCATGATGTCATAGGTGGCAAGCATATAATCATTTTGGGCACATTCCAATCCCGGCCAATGTAGTACGTGCTCAAATTAATCTGAGAAACATTTTAATAACAGTTGCCCGACCTGGGGATCGAACCCAGGACGCACGCGGCTAACATGCGACACCCGCACCGTTACACCACACAGGTGACAATTTTTTTTAATCCGTTTTGTAGTTCCATAGCTTTATTTTGTAAGTCGTTATAGACATATCCCATAGGATGATTATCATACATTTTCAACTATACCTTGCAGGGATTCTTACATAAATAGGTACACAGCCTTATAATGCTAATTGTCTCTGAATCTTAACTCAGGGAAACACTTAATTTTAAATAGTTTTTGGCAATTTTGCAAGGGAAATGTTGAGTTCTGTCCCCTGTCGTAAAACTGACAAGATACATTTCATGACCGGCCTTGCGGATCCCTTCCTGTATTCCTCTGGGACTCTATAAAGGGACCAAAGAACTCTCATATGTACGCTGTGCTACGTATAGACTGAATGTAGAATTTCTGTTTCTTGTTTCCCACGCTGCATGCCTTTACTGGAAATATTTGCGTTTATAACATTAGTAGGATGATACTAATGTGCTAAACGCGACCGTTTGTAAGTAATGATAAACGCTTGTTACACTTTCACATAAACACAAGTAAGTAATAAGACATCCCGGTCCCTCTTTCGACCCTAAACCTAGTCTCGTCGCCAGACGAGCACTCATAGCAATCAGATGAAGATGTATTGGGCTTCTCTTCGCTTCCGCAGCAAAAGTTCGGGTCCGAAGAGAAATGAAAAAAGTGTAACGCTTTGAATCTGTTTTCAAAAATACCTGTTTATAAATGTTAGTAACTCTTTAGCTGTAACGGTTATTAACACTTATTAATAGGTATCGAGGTTTAAATTGGCATAATTCTTTTTTGCCTCTCTTGCTGTCTCTTTCTCCTGAAGCTAAGAATGTGCAACAGCTAATTAAAAATACATATAAAACTGTAGAAACAGGTTTAAGGGAAGGTACGAACAGAAAGGTTGTGCTACACTAAAATTATCTTTAACAGATTTAATGCTAAAGAAATTTGACACTTTCATAAGTGTTAAAGTTATAAAGGTGTTTTTGAGTTTCTGGTTCCGTCAGTATATTCGACACTCTACATTCATCTTATATATATAATTCTGGTGTCACAATGATAGTTACCTTACTCCTCCGAAAAGGCTTTACCTAAATTTTATGTGCATATTCAGTAGGTCTGAGAGTCGGCTACTATCCATTTTTCATACACCTCAGTGATAAGAGTTGTTCAACCTTAACATTTTTTTAATGTTTACACGTTACAATGACGACAAATTCAATTTATGATAGAACCTCTGTCGGGACAGCTAGTGTATTATAAAGGTTTATAATGTCATATTTTATCGCTAACAACATTAGTATAAACCATAGATTATTTGATTCGTACGATCTCGAACAATGTGTCGTGTAGATAAAATATTTTATTCAAAATAGGATATCGCTTTTTGAACTTTCATTCCTACCCCCAATTCAATCCTAGCCCCTGAGAGGAACCGACTGAACCGACTACTAGAATAGAGAGATAATGTAGTTTACGAGAACTTAAAGGCTTTCCGTGGTGTATTTACTTGATCTTAGGGCTACAAGGCCTCAGACAAGACAATTACAATACTATGTTTATACATGGTGCTGTAATTTTATTATTGCATCACATTCCAGAGCTAAGAACAATGTTATCATGAAGGAAGGACTCAGTAAATTCGTATTTCCGGGATGTATTTTAGTGCATGCTGTGAATATTTTATTAAATGGTTGCATGCACATTAAAACATTTGTATCCCGTCGTAATTGTAATTACGCATTATTTATAATGTAAAATTTAAATATAAATACACTCTTTATTCGATCCTGGTGTTTCTAATGTTTCTTACGGGATTAATTTGCTGCATTAAAACGCTCGTCGCATTTTTCTCAATTTACAAGATGAATTGTGAATACATCCTCTGGACCTAGGGATCTATAAACATTGAATTTATTGAAATGAAATCTTTAGCGCCGTTAGGCAGGGTAGTTGTTAGTTCACGTCAGCAAACCTGTTTTATGCGCTGCTATGCGCTGCTACGTGTACTTAGTATATACAGTATACAGCTGATGCAAATTCTTCGTTATATGTCGTAATCTGTTCGCACTGACTACCCCATTGACGAACCGGCGTAAAGATGTGTTGTTGTTATACAAAAAACTGTACAATAAATCCAAATGCTCAACGAATAATTTTTTATGCATCACGCGGTTACACCCGCTCAAGATTCCGTTCTTTGGAATTCACCTTGAAATTTAGTTAAGGATTCTTAGACCTACAGAACATACACAGAAAAAAAAAACAAAATCCGTCTAACCGTTTGGAAGGATTGCGGTTACAAACAATGTGACAGAATTTTACATATTGGAGATCATTTGTTACGTAACACTAAACGTCTCCACTGCCTGTATTTGAAGTTTTTTATTACGATGCCATTTAAGGCGTCTTGATGTTCTTATGTGGCTTGTTTGTCCGTTATTTAAAGTTATCATATGTGAAGGAGGAAAGGCAAATATTACCTAACTCGTGTATGCTCATTGCGACACCTATATATTTCAACTAGCCGCGCACTGCGGATTCACCCGCGTTTCTCCGGTCACTATGTTTAGGAATGGCATTTACATAATTGATGCTGATAAACATATTCATTCATTTATAATCAAAACCCAGAGGAAAGGACACTGGTCTGTGGCCCACACGATTGTAGAAGTATTCAGATTTTTGACACCATTTTTTGACGATATTTGCCTAAACCCCCACTCTTCTTGACGTGAGATTTGGCGATAATAGTCTCGTCCTGATAAACCCCCCGAAAATGGCTCGTGTAAACAATGAATGATGTAGATTTCTCTACGTCTGGACGGATTTCAACGTATGAAGTTGTTACATTCATCTTAATAACGTACATTCTTGGAAGGTAGGACTTTCCGGGTAGCGGGGAAGTGGAGGCACTCCTCGGTGAAGGCCATACGCGCCGGAGGACAGCCGCCTATTCCTTTGCCTGATCCCCCCAATGATCCCTCGGGAGAGGGTGTGGCGGATGTCATGCTCGCGCTGTTTGCCGATGACAGCACATACGTTACCTCGTCTCGAAAGCAATTCATCAAGTCTTTTTGTGCAACATTGTCCTGGTGTCCCCTGTGTTTACGAATTCATATTTACTTGCGAGATGTGGCGGCACGTAGATCGGAGACGTCGAAATGTGCCGAGGCACACCCTGCGGCAGTCGCCAGTCGAGTGGAAATATGTCGGCAATTCGTGGCATAAATGGAAATAAGATGTTAGAGTTCACATTCATGGCATGTGTATCTCACATTACTTTTTTTTGTTCGCAGATCTAGAGGGCGCTCGGGCGTGGTGGTGGTGCGGGCGGCGGCGGGCCCGGCACCATGGCTACGGTGGAGGGGCGGCCGGCGCAGTATGGCGTCACGTTACGCCAGCTGCGCGAGTTGATGGAGTCGCGCGGCGCCGAGGGGCTGGCCAAGATCAACGCGCTCGGTGGGCCGCAGGAGCTGTGCAAGAAGTTGTACACCTCACCTACAGATGGTGAGTACTTACTACTTGCAAGATAGGCCTGTAACCTGACTGAAGGGCCCCAGTCTCCTCAAAAGCACAATTCATAATACTCCTCAATGCCACCACCGTTGCGTAAGTTACATTGTTGATCTAAATGTAGGCAAATTGCGAGTATAAGAACAACCGCACAAATACCGATATCATTCCGCTATACACATCAGAAAAGACCCCCCTCATCCGAAGGTTTCAAAGATTCCTAGATCGAGAGGGCTACAGCAAATTTATGCGTGACTTCCACTATCAGAGTAGCCAGGCCGCTATTATTCTCTTCGCCACACACATCAAGAAACATTATTCCAGACAAGCCAATTAATAAGGCGTAAACTGAAAGCGTCGCTGTCGCGTTTCGTACGGTGTGTAAGTAACCGGTGGCCCATTGGGTGGGGGTGATAGGAGCGCCAACGCATCTGCGTAACAATGTCCATGGGCGTCGATAGTGATTAAAAGGCTCCGATTGCTCGTTTGCTCGCTTATGCTATAAAAAAGACAAGCATACTTTATTGTCGGCCTCATCTCCATTTTCTATCACGTGAAACAATGGTCCAACGCAAGTACATCAAACAATAGGTAATCGTAAAATTTGCAAGGTAAAATGATATATAGGTGATGCATGGGTAAAATCCTAGATATGCTTAAATAATATGCGCAAAATTATCTTAGCTTTCACTGTCGCACATTGTGATGCAGCTTAGAGATGTTAGGTTTAATGTATTTCCGGAACCGTTGAAATGCCTCTTAGCGGTGCTCGAGATGCTACACTAGTGTGTTTCTATTGTTAACATTTGCAAAGTAGGGCTATTGGCGTATAATTTTAGACAATGTATGGAGCTTTATGTTGTGCTGTGCTGCACTGCAGCCGAATTGTACCGGCATGATCTCTCGCTCACATGATGGATGGCCATTTCGTACGGTTTGTGAGTAGTAGAACATTGCAGGGGTTGGGCAACGCATCTAAATATACGAGTGTTAATAGGCGTCAATAGTCACCAAATGTCTCCGATTGCTCCTTTGAATTTATGCCTTAAAAAACGATGCGCCCGATGATGAAAGAATAACTAGTCGAGGAAAGTAAAAAATAAATGAAACGAGAAGAGTCCGCCATGTTGCGCTCATCACGGAAAGCTACTTGATTTATTTTTGTGCCCCTATTACTTATATTTTGCGATTTCCTAATTAAAAAGCCTTTACATCGACAATAATATAAGCTAGTGCAATTATATAACAATATACTCACATTTATAGCAGTGCCACTTAACAGGGTCAAAGACACTCGCCCACGCCCTAAGAACTTCCAGACATGGACCTGGAATATGTATGCAAATGTTTTGATTGAGCACCGAATAATTAAAGGCCAGGCCTATGCCAAGCTCGGAGACTCACCCTAAGTGATACTTGTAAACAGTGCTACTGTAAATTTGGCTTAGAATAGTCTTGGCTGTCTTATTAAAGTCGGTTTAATGTTGTTGAAGCCTGGCATGCGTTATTCGAATCACTGCCTAATACTATACGATCTATTCTGATTAAATTACACACATGTTCCCAAAGCAGTTGTACGTGTATTTGTTAAGCAGATGTGCGCTCCTTGTTAAATGTTGCTATTGAAAAGGCCACCGTAAACTGCGAGAAACGCGACAGCACAGCTGCCACTTTGCTGATGAACCACCTGATCTATAGACAATGAACTATGGGTCTTCCCATTCCGTTCCACTCAGGAAAACGGTCGTCACATCTGCCACATTTGCTATAGTACAGTCACTTCAAAGTAACAATTAGCGATGAACGGTCATGGCCCAAATAAATAAACGTTTCTTCGTTTATTAATTCAATTATAAACGCCGTGTAGTAGGCCGTGTGTCGTATATTTAAAGCTTTCTTAATGGCCGGCCTTCGCGTGCTCAGACCTTGTTATCGTGTCAGGAAACGCCCGGGTCTCGCTACATGTTATCGTTACAAGACTTACACTAAATGGTAAATGTGTTGTCCGTGAAAGGCTGCATGCTGCAAGCTTTGAAAGTGTGTTATCAGAAAGTTGTGCTGTAGTTGTAATGTAGCAAAATTAGGTTCCTTCCGACGGTTTCGAATGGACACCCCTGGAATTAAAAAAACTGATCAAATCCGAACTAAGGGTTCCGTGCAAACGGGAACTACGAGCGTTACAATTTACGCGTGTTGACAAACTCATATTTGCGAACTTTTTTCTTTTTTTCCAGACCTGAGTTTGTGCTTTGGAAGCAAAGAGTAGCCCAGTACAGATTCATCGGATTGCTATATGTGCTCTAAGCGTGGGCTTGTGGTCGCAGGAGGTACCTATCCCCCTCTCTTTCACAGATGGGACAGATGCATCCCGATATGAGAGATACATCGGGATGCAAAATAAGCGCTTACAAACGCTCTCATATCGGGATATGAGAGTGTTTGTAACCGCTTATGTAACGTATTGTTTTGGCCAGAGGGACCGAGAGCTACCGCCTCCCCCGGTGAAAGGAGGGCAAGGCATCGGCATAATTATGCTGATTTTCATGGGCGTCGGAAGTCGGATTGTCCCCCTATACTATTAAAAAGAGGCAGGGCTGAAAAAGCGACGAATCTGAATATTATATCAATTATGGCTTAGAAACCCAGAAACCTGTAATGACTTGCTTAAGGTGACCTGACGCGCGTTTGCATACTTTATAGTCCATACAGCACACTAAAATATATAGAGGTGGCATGCTGCATTACAGCCAAATTGGCAGGCACGACCGAGGAGGTTCTTTTCGCTCACATGACACCGCCGCAAAGTGATAGCTATACTGTTTCTGTTGTGCGGTTTGTGAGTGGTCTGTGGGAAGGGATGAAGAATGGAATACAACAAGCCTGAAACAATTAATGTCTTGGCGCCGGCAGTCATCTAAAGGCTCCCGACTGCTCGTTAACACCCTTACACTAAAATAAACTAGTAGGTAATGCTGTGATGATTTCACTCGGGATCAATGAACTTTACAAATATATGTCGGTGAGTAACGTAACTGTTAGTTTATTTATATTAGTTAGTGCCACAAGCGCTTGAGATGTTTAGTGTAAATCCACTTTTAACGCGAGCTTCGTACGCCAACTTTACACAACTTGCACCTGCGCATATGTAGGTTTTCAAATGCGAATAGGATACTTTGATTAATATCGCCCACATCTAAACAATGGGAAAGATCTAGTTTCTTTTGTAGAAAAACAAGAATAATTGCTTTTTTTCGGTGACAAGGAAATTTATACAAAACAAGTATTACACACGTACAATATAAATAGCTAAATAGCTACGAAATAAAAAAAAAAAGCTTCATTGTTTTTTATTGCAGAAAAGGTCAAGAGAGTAGTGGCTAGTAAGTCACCTTTTCATAACTACCATCGCCATCATTATCATCGTCCGGACGACGTCCACTGCTGGACGCCTACGTCACAGCCACTAGCTACTAAGCTATAAAATGTGTAATTTTCTATGGTCGTGGGCAGTCATGAAAAGGCACAACTTTTATACGGATGTGTTGGTCTTCTCCTACCCTATTCTGAAATTCACAAGCCGCACGAAACGCGACAACATAGCTGACACTGTGCGGCAGAATGACAGTGAGAGGTACCTCTACGGTGAGGACGGTCCTCGTCAGCTGCAATGCAATGTGGCACTACCTCTTATAAAGACATCGGTTTCGAATAGCTCATTTTAATCTATATCCATAGAGAGTTTGTTTGAACCAGAACCGGAACCACAAACTACTGGCCCGAATTGAAAAAAATATTTTTGTGTTGAATAGTCCACTTATCGAGGAACGCTTTAAGATTTTAGCCATGACGCCACTACTAACAGGACCAGTTATGCGGGTTAAACTGCGGGGAGATGCTAGTTATAATATTTGTTCATGTTACATAACTATGGCAACCGTACTTCCTAACTGATTGATATTCGATATTGATATCAATTATTAGCCGAATAAGGAAATTCTCCCGTTAACATAAGCGGATTAGTAAGTAGGAACCCTCCGTACCAATGTACACATTACATATAGTATACAAAATACAGTTACCTCATTGGGGATTCAATACGCGGCGTGGAGCCGGTGACTTCGTGGGGAGCTCTCTAAATGGTTCAGTGTTGCATATTGTGTTGGTGCGGGTTTGTGACGTACATCCGCCCGCCATGGAAGAGCCTGATGGGAATAGATTGACACCAGCAATGAACTTTCAGGGAACTTAAATTTTGTTCATCTCAATTTCATGTTTATGCCACATTATCTGATATAGTACAGTCTTCGGATTAATAAGTTTCACGCGAAATTACTAATATATGGAAGGTTTGTCATCTAATAATATCTTCCTAGCCGAATATCGGCCACGACAGCCATCTTAATAGAGACAGTACATATAAACCAATTCACGATGAAGGTCTTAGCCCCTATTGCTCATGAGAGAAGCCGGGGCCTATCGCTACTTTAGTATAAAAAACAAAAAGATCACAATTCATGTTAACGGAAGATCGTAGCAGATCATGTCCTAGTTGTGAATTACGTTAGTACGTGCATGTGGTAAGAGATAGCTGTGCATTACATCTGAATTGAACCGGCACGACGGGGAGGTAATTACGTTAGTACGTACATGTGGTAAGAGATAGCTGTGCATTACATCTGAATTGAACCGGCACTACGGGGAGGTAATTACGTTAGTACGTACATGTGGTAAGAGATAGCTGTGCATTACATCTGAATTGAACCGGCGCGACGGGGAGGTAATTCTCGCTCTTATGATACAGCCATACAGTAATGGTTATGCCATCGCGTCTCGTGCGGTTGATGAGCAGCCGGTGGTCCATTGTGGTGAGATGTAGAGGAGAGCAATTTATCTGCGTAACCATTAACCGTGTGGACATTTGTTGGTGTCGGTACACACCAAATGGATCTGTGTCCCTTGCTACACACAGACACTGCTATTGACATCATTTCACGGACTGTTTTATATAATATGACGGTCTCCTCACTGATCACTCCGGGATGGACGCTTTTCCTGTCCCCGTACAAGTCTCCATCCTCCAGTCACTTGAGTTCTGTTAGTGATACACGAGAGGTGGTTTTATTGCTGCAATGCGTCCAGGGAAAGAGGAAAGTCGACAAAAACATCTGCATGAAAACAGTAACGTGCTACAAAAATACTTTGCTTTAAATGCAGGCGTTTTGTGCGGGTCGTGAAATTTCGGTAGATCGAATGAGGGCAAGGGTCGGAAACGTAATTATTCCCCGAATTATGTGGGCGACAAAGGACATATAATGTTACACAAGGTTAGCCAGAACTTCACTAGTCATATCACTATAGGAAAAGGTAGTGCCATGCCGCAAAGGAGGATGTAGTGCCATGCATGGTGCATGACGCTACATACTCCTGTGCAACGGAATTGGGCCGGCACGACCGGGGAGATACCTCTCGCTCATTTGACGCCGGCGTAAAGTGACAGCGTCGCTGTCGAGTTTCTTGCGGTTTGAGAGTTTCCGGTGGCCCATTGGGGGGGGGGTGTGATAGGGGGGGCAACGCAAATGCGTAACAAAAAATGCAAATGTCCACGGGCGTCGGTAGTCATCAAAAAGTTCCAATTTCTCGCTTGCCACCTTGTGCAATAAAAAAACTTGCAACCGAAACGAGTTACAGTAGTATTACATACATGCGCGTCCAATGATCCAGATTTCTTTTTTAAATCCGTTGATATCAGCTACTAATATGGCTAACCCGGGAAACCTTATTTTACGGTTTCCTTGTGTACCGAACGTACGACGTAGCAATATTTTCTTAAGTCCGATGTTTTTTTTCTTATAGTATACGAGGTCAAAGGAGCAATCAGAGCATTCTGACGATTACCGACACCATTTCTTTTTCCCCTGCGATGAGCCATGTCATTTCCGGAACCTAACATTTATTTAACACTTTATTGTATACTAGCAGCGCTGCGGCTTCACCTGCTTAATCCAAATACTCCGTCCTAGGTAAATAGACTAACTAACACAGAATTTAACAAAACGGACCTGTTTCTGAGATTAGCGCGTTCAACAAAACTGTTCAGTTTTTTTTAATATTACTAAAGATATATGTAGAAAATACTTTTAGAAAGCTTTCACGGTTACATATAAAACATAATTTTTCAACATCCAGGAGAGTCTACTGAATGGAGCAGTCCTATTCTATTATATTGTTATTTTTTCAAGTAGAATTTCCCAGTCTATTTATATCCATCGACGAAGATTTGTTTTGTGATTCCCCCAATAAATCCCCGAAGACAAACTAATCGGAATTGTTCAAGGGCTGTGAGTTAGAGTTAGATGCAAATCGATAATGTATTTCTATCCTTTGAATTTCAATATTGTGCCATAATTCGTTATTATTTTTCAACAAATACTCAAGTTTCCCTTATTTTGATGGATTAGAAATATTACCGCCATTAGGGAGCTGGCGTGAATATGTGTTGTCTTTATAATAAACTAGCATCACCTCGGTTTCACCCGGGTAACTCCGGTCCCATTAGTCGTAGCGTCATGGTATACATCCCATAGACTTCCTCGACAAATGGACTATTCAACACAAAAATATTTTTTCAACTCCGGCCAGTAGTTCCTGAGATTAGTGCGTTTAAATAAACAAACCCTTCAGCTTTATATTATTAGTAAATAATTAAGAGGTTTTATCCGGGGGATGTCTCAAATGATCCACAGAAATTATAATCTCACAGTTTCTGAAACCTATAATTTAAATATCATGTGAAATGTTGGTAAGTGTAGGTTTTGTTCGATTTTGTGTCGAATCGTATGTTATACCATTGAATTTGGTCACCAATTTAAATATTTTAGCAGTCATACAAGTGTTTTAGCTGCATTTATCTGTACAAATAACCTTATCTCTACAATAATCAATAACACATGACAATGATTATAAAAATAAATTTGCTACCCGATATACTTGACTACAGTTTATTAAATGTAATTTCAAACTATGTAAAATATTGACAGACATTTTTTTATAAAATTGTAAAGATTAGTTCTCCTATTCTAAAAGCACGAAAATAGATTTAGAAACTGTGTAGAAATTTATGAGTCATTAGAGATCTTCGCCTATCGTAGAAAATCTATTAAGGATCCAATTTGGAAAATGGCCCGTATTAGGAGAGAAAATATGGCGCAGATTGTCGGGATGACGTTATCGGTGAATCGACATCTACGCGGCTATAGTCCTGATGGCTATCGCGATGAGCCAGCTCGATTATTGATTCCGCCCACTGTGCTATAAATCACTTGATACAAATCGATGGTGGATTTGTTTAGAGAATCGCAACTCAAGTAATAGAACTCAGTACTCCAAGGTTAGAGAAGGGTGTGACCGCTTTCTTCCGCAAGGTTTTGAGTTTGACGCAAGTTCAGAATCGGCAACATGAATAAAAGTAGAGTATAAAGAATTTCTGATCTGATCAGCGGGCCACTGGAGAGGAGGTAACACGTCCGCGTGACAATTATGTTTACGTGTGCGTGGGTCATCCAAAGGCCCCAAGATCACACGTTTGCCTTCCTATACTTAAAAAAAAAATCCCTAAAATGCCTTGCTTCCTGGTTGTCACCACTATGGCGCCATCATTATAATATGCACACAAAAACTCATCAAATGGAAAGTAGGCGAATGAACATCGTTCGGATCCTCCAGAAGTCACAAAGACTAGAGTCCCTATATTGATCAAAGCCACATTTATTCATGTAATTCATCACATAGTTGGGACGTGGCGCACATTATCAGAGTGCAAACAGAGAAATGAATTTAATAAATCAAACACAAGGAATCTGAGCGGTACCGAGAAAGTTAAAGCGAAAGCAAGACTCGTTTTGCAAAAGCAAAAAGGGCGGCGCGTGACATGGTTGTTTGCAGTTAGTCACAAAAGTCGTATACGCGATAAGTACTCATTAATAGTAGTAGTTTTCTACCGTGTCTTGTGTACCAGAATAATACATTAGCTATTGAAACACTAACGTTTGCACGTGTTTTTTTCTATATGTTCCTTGCGGACAAAATCGCGAACAACAGCTAGTGCATAATAATATTACCGTGGGAAGGTGGGAGGCGAGCTCCCCACAGTTTCATCTGCATCTGAGACTGAATGTCGATTTAATCTCCATACCTTGGATAGCTCCGCAAACTATTTATAAAGTTATGCGAATCCGACGGAAGACAATTGCGGGAGCCAAGAACTATGAAGTCTGAGATTAGCGATCGCGAACTTTGAGTCTTGGCCTCTGCAGAAACTGATGTTTTGTGTTTTCCAATCATCACATCTGATGTATGTTTTTGTTTCAAGTGTATGCATTAATAGATCTAAAGTTTTTGCTGTCTACATTGGTTTGTTGACTTTATGTACTTCAAAGTTTGCTTATAAAAAATATCAAGGCCTCAGTTATTGCGTGACTGAAATTTGTCTGGTGATGCGACCGGCTCGGTGTTTTGACCTCTCGTTGACGAGACAAGTTTACTTCATTCAGGTAACGGTCTGATGGCGGTCCTTATAAAGAAACAAAGGTGGGCTAATACGATGAACATAAAAATCTACTGACTAAATTTCATGGTCGATCTTTTTTTATTGTACAGGGGGACAAGCGAGCAATCGGAGCCTTTCTACGACTACCGAAAACCATGATCATCAGCATAATTATGCCGATGCGTTGCCCTCCTCACCTCCCCTCCAACGGGCCACCGGCTACTCACAGACAGCACGAAGCGCAACACCGTAGGTGTCACTTTACGGTGGTATCAAATGAGCGAGAGGTACCTCCGCGGTTGTGCCGAATGTAGTGTCATGCAAAATGCATGGCAGTACCTCCTCCTATGCAGCAAGGCACTACCTCATACAAAATAACATTAATCAAACATTGTTTTATAAACACTGCAAATGCTTAACTATTTGACACTACTTTTCGAATATATTTCATCTTTTACTGTGGTTAAAAATAAATATATTTTATTTTATTATACTAAAAATTTAAATACTCGTGTAGTTACTGTTATTAAATCACAAATATATATCTATATATAGTGTATCTGCTTCATGCTTTATTTTACAAAGACTTGCAGAATACAAAAGTTTATTGTATGGATGAAGAATAATTATTGTTACGGCTGATGCTTGTTGGCGTCGGTAGTCTTTGAACTTCTCGTCTGTCACCAAATACTATAAAAGAATATTACGTATTCAAGGTTCGGAAAGACAATGAAGATAGAAAGTAGGTTTATGAAAATGTGCTCAGCTGTAAACATCTGTGATTATCTTATCTCATCAAAAAGTGATTAGCGGTGCCCAGAATACTTGGGAACTTTGTGAATACAACAATCCAGTTGATAGGAAATTAAATGCATGTTGTGATTTAGTTATAGTTTACTAACTTACTTTACTACAGTTACGGCTTGTTAGTGTGGCATCATGGGCAGCAATGTCGTAGCATTTATAAAGGAATCCATATAAAAATGTACCTTTATCATTATTGCTTCAAAATTTTCGAGAAAAGCCTTGTAATTGAAAATAAAAAAACTTTCCTTAGTTCTACACGTATATTCTTTTTTCTATAGACGTACTTTTTACGTAGAAAGCTACGCTTAAATTTCATTAGTAAAATAGTCAATGTCTTGCGCTTTCATCCGCATAGTTCGCCTACTTGGTTGTAGCGTGATAGTATACATCTTATAGCCTTCCTCAATAAATGGGCTGTCTATAACACTTGCTTTTTTATTTCAAATCCGACCAGCAGCTCCCGAGATTAGAAATGAATGAACTAACTAACTCTTCAGCTTTTTATGAGTATAAACAAGTGGATTTTTAGACAACAGTGACATTTCTTTAAACATTGTAACAGTTATTTCTCGATTGAATTGAGTTCAAAGAGTTTCGGGATTAGACACTTTTGTAGTAGCTTGAGAGAGATGCTAAGATTTTGCTATCAACACACAGCTTGAGCAAATAAGTCCATTTCTAAAGTGATGTCGTTTATTCGAATGTTGTCGTGTACAACTAACAAATTGAGAGGTGTAAGAGTATGGACCAATAAATTTCGCTTCGAGGTTGAATCGCAAGGGAATATGTACAGTGATGGGCTTGGTTTCGTTTGGGGATTGAAATTCACGCCGTGGGGCCGATTTAGGTTGAATACTTCTGATTGAAACTGAGGAGTACTCCATAGGTAGACTATGGTAGACTAAATGTTTATGATATGATCAGTTTAATGATGATGACACTGAGGTACGTTTTCAGACTAATATAATTAGAACAAATTAGAAGGCATTTGGGGTGTGGTTGATAATAGGGCCCTAAACTTTCATAATAGGCGATGCCCATTAAACATCTGTTTAGAAGTAATTTTAGCCGTTCTCCGAATTAAGTTTTGTGAGCGGTTCGTTGAACTCGGATCGATGAGGTCTCTTTTAACTTAGCGCTCAATAGGATACTGAATTTAACATGTACACCGTTTGGGACGTGCTATTAATATCTGTTTGATCATTGATTTTAAATATAACCGCATGTATAACATAGGATACGACTATAATGTTACCATTACCGCTCACGAGATGGCGCTATAAATGTTTTAGCAACGGTAAATGTTGGTGATGTTACTGAAATATAAAAATAAAGATGCATTAAACTCTTCCAGACTACGGTATTGTAGAGCTGAAGGAAATATTAAATTTTAAGCTCTAAAGAGGACAATATGTATTGCTTGCCTTGGGTGAATGAAATGAAATGAAGAGAAAAATGGGAGATAAGAAGGAAAAAATTATTGAAAATGTAGGTCGTGTTATAACGATACGCGGTATAAACTAAAGACAAAATGAAGACGGGGCTGATATATCCCGTTCAGAAAAAACATGCAGTTGATTTTAAGGACAAATTCTTGTGGTTACACCCATGGATAGAGCGATTACTGAAGAAGGTTTCAGCTATACACTAAATCCACAATTTATTCACGGGCGGTCCCGGGATGGATCGTAAATAATTAATTATAAAAAGACCCATAGGAGGACTTATTTATTTAATAATTCATTATATTTTGTACCTCTGATTCAATTTATTTTGGACTACAGGAGGAAAGGAGGCCAACTTATCTCCATAATAATTACGCCGGTGACTATGTGCGTTGATAGCCATCAAAATACTCCGACGTCCGTTTGCCCCATACCTACTATAAAAAAATAATAGCTACTAGATGTTAACAACAACTGTTTCTTCGAAGGTTACATTGCAACATGTAAGATATTTCTCTAGTTCCAGTAAAAAGTACGTGTGATATATTATTCAGGGTTGCCACTGGCCTTGTCTCTTGTGGCTCGTCGATTCGTCAGTGTCTTGCTCGGGTTGTTCCTGCGATTTGCTTAGCATCGAGCATTATTCTATGTCTTATCCGTGTTCGTCTTTAAAAAACTAAATTGATGCATTTATTTTCAGTTCCGGACCGTTTTATAATTGAACCATTTTTGCAGAAGGGCAATGTTTTTCGAGCGTATGTAAGTAGAATTCTATGTTCTCTGCTACAGCATGATGGACTGGAACGTATAGGATATTTTAGCTTCGTCTTAATAACGTGAGGGAAACTGCGTAGATTAAAATACATTCTTAGTAGTTGAGGTTTTTGTTTTCTAATTTAATTTTGATGCCACGTTTATTTGATATTTTAATTTTCTGTTGTTGGCAGTACGTTGCGATCTTTCTTACACAATTCGTCGTTCACATTGACCTCTATAAAACGTCTAATATAATATAATCCCTCCTTCGTGTTGCGCAGTCAGGTAAATATTTGCCCGTATGTCAATATACTTCGGCGTTTATGCAAATATTTGACATACACCATCGATTCGTTGTTTTGATCGATCCAAAACGACTGATCGTAAAGATAAATCGTACCTACGAAATCGTTATAGAGGCCTCTGATCGACCTCTGTCGCAACGACCAATCGCTTATATGAGGCTTATGGGCGGCCGTTTTTAGACGCGGCAACTATTTTAGTCAGATCGACCAAAGGTCGTTTCTAAATATGGGTTATGGTATGGTAAAAAACCTTCTTTTTTGCATCTGGCTTGTCAGGTTGTTCCTAAAATTATTTGTATCTGCGATTTTATTGGAATTTTACACAAATATGTAACGGTTGTTCGACATTCAATATAGTCTATATTTTATTTGGAATACTCGTAATATAAAATTGTAAACTATGGCAGCCATAGAAACGCGTGGTCGAAACAGTAGGACTTGAATATTACGCTCTAAGAGGTTGATATCATTATCAATTTGGTTCTAGAACACGGTGTATCCTACTTAATTTTTATGTACACTATTCCCATTCCAGCCATGATGTGATGCCCGCAATCCTTAGTAATTATCATAATGAGGCGCACGGCAGAAAAACATACCATAAACAATATGTGGGCGGGACATGAATGTCATAAATCACATAAAATTTATGGTTATTGTTCTAGGTGATTTTTAGACTACGTCACGATTAGCGATTGTCGTGGCTGGCTCTTTATGACAAAATTATTTTAGGTTTAATTGTTTCAATGGGTGCCATTGCGGTGTAATCGGGCTTCCGGGATGGTGGGAGTGAATCACGTAACATTTAGGTTGTCTCACTTTAGTACTATGGGATATGATAGAAAATTGCGAGACCAATTAAATGCAACCTAATCTGTATATAAAATTCTTTCGCTACTGCATGACTGATTTACATTTTGCTGTAGTTTTAACAAGGTATGTATATATATCTTGTGGAGGATCGGTCGCGGAACGTTGGCCGTCCATCCTTCCTTGTACTATGTTGTGTTCCAAGAAGGTTTCGTTTCGGATAAGGTAGCCAAACATTTGAATGGTCCCAACTTTCCTAATTGACGGTAGTCCTTGTTTAACCGGAAGTTCTATTAGGATGGACACGTTAGTGTGGTGGGCAGTCCACTTTACTCTCAACGAACGTGTCTAGCACCACACGCCTAGGGCGTCTTATCTTTTTGCGCAATTTTCGATAGCTCATCCATGGTTTCGCTCCATAGAAGAAGGTAGGTAGGGCAGATTAAACAGCTCATGAGCCAGATAGTCGCAGCCTGAATAGTTGATGAGGATTTCATGGTGACACTAACGCTTGTACCAACTCGCCGAGTAGAAGCGTCAATCACCACGAGATTAACCTTCCAAGTTATTAGGGCAGACTCATAAGATGTGCGGGCTCACCCTGCACCATTATTTGTGTGTATGTAAATGTGGTGGTACGTTATGTGATACCATTTTTTGTTCACTTCAGAACTCTGTACTACCCATCATGATGACATAGACATATCGTATCTTTGTAAGATGTACACTTGCTGTATTACAAAATAATCGGGCACGACCGGTTGCTCTCGCTCACATGATAGCTATTCCGTCACGTTTCGTGCGGTTTGTGAGTAACCCGTCGCCCATTGTGGGGACGGAGTGTAGGATGACAATGCATGCGCTTGTGTTAATGGATATTGGGAGTCAAATCAAAAAAAGAATGATTGAGGCTACTATTTACGCTCTCTCTCTCGCAGACTCCGCCCATTCGAAACATTACTATGACTCGGAAAGTTACTATGACATCATACTTTTTCCTGCATGCAGCGTTATTGATTATAAAAAAAAAACATGCGATAATTTTCCAGATGGAAAACGTGTTTACGTAACACGATGTCCCCTTTTTCCTAATCAGCTTCGATCAAACGTGCTACTCCTAAGTGGGTCAAGTTCGAGGAGTGGGAAGGGTGGAAGTGCTATTTCGGTGCGGCCTTATTGCCAAACACGGAGAGATCTTTACCAGATAATTTTTTTGTACAAGTAATTTTATACGTAATACAAAAGTTCTTACAAATCTAATAAGATTTTTCGTATCTAGTGTATAAGAATTTAGGGCTTTAACTTTCTTGTGTGGGTTTCTTTTTATTAAACATTTAATAATAATAATGATATGTGTGGACTTGTCACGTGTTAGCCTAGCCCTGTCTTAAGTGCCGAAAGGACTTGTGTTACAGGTATAAGTAATAGTTTTTTTTATCATAGAAATACAGATATGAATATCCAATCCATGACACATGCCATACCATCTGAGTTTATCTAAGAGAGCTCACAATTGTCTGAAAGAAACTATGATGTCCTCGTAGCCGAAATTGGGTTAGGAAGTTTTCTATATAGAGTCTAGCCATATTGCGCAGATGGATAGTAGTATATTGCACAAGTGTGTGCGCAGACAACTATATATTCCTACATTCCGGTTTACTGACGGGACGGTAGTCCGACAGGACCAGAGAGATATAAGGCGATGGAATAGCTTGTCATGCTACCCGAGGTAAGTGTGTGTAACACTGCCAACTTACTTTTCGGAGGAGGTAGTGCCATGCGGCACAGGAGGAGGTGGGGCCGTGCACGGTGCATGACACTTCACCCCCAGTACCTCTCGCTCACTTGATAACGGCGTCAAGTGACAACGTCGCTGTCGCGTTTCGGGCGGTTGGTGAATACCCGATAGCCCATTGGTGGTAGTCATCAAAGATATGATATAAAAAACCCACTTCTGGCAGTTATGTCTGTGCCCGAACATGCTTATCATCGCCCCATATATACTATACAACGCTAAACACCTTTGTAACATAGTGTTGAACTATCTTATCATAATGTTAGAGTTTATGATGGATCTCACACCGTGGGGATAAGACGCACTTCGCGGGCAGTTGCTGTTTAACATTAGTTGTACTATGTTGTCGACTTTGTAAATTTTGTTGAGTGTGTAGACATGTCGTGTGTTATTCATGAGAAACGACGAAACAAACACAGTGGTATGTTCCGTCGGTCCTGCTCGGGACAGTACCAGGACTGAAGCGGAGGTAGATTTAGTTGTTCACTTTCAAAAAGTATTTTTTATAATTGTATTATAAGAAGATCATCATCATTATTATCAGCCCCTACCGGTCCACTGCTGGACGCAGGCCTCTCTCAATGAACGCCAAGACGACAAGATCTCCTGCTACTCGCATCCATCCCGGAAAAGATAATAGAAAAAAAGATCATTTTCATTCAAATTCATAATCACGATTGATAATTATTGTTCGTGTCAATCAAACATAATCGTAATGACATCGGCAAAAAAAAGTTGATCCTTGTTAAATCGGAATCGTTTACAAGTATAAATCAATATTGATGGATTGTGTTCAATTTCGTGTATCACCAGTAGTTTAATCTAAGGAAATAAATTGGGCGCTAAACGTTCGATTAATCTTATAAGGCTAGGTCGCAAATTGTGTATTTATAACTTAAGGCTCGACTAAACAATCAATCATATTTTTATTTTACTTTTTGGAATAGCAAAATATTGTACAATTACAATTATGTTTCTTTGCCCTTAGTTAATAATCGTGTTGAATTCCGATAAAGTAAGTTTATACCTACGTAGAAGCTGTGTTATTATCACATACTTGATGCCTTTCTTCCCTACTCCCATAAAATACTTTTGGCTAAAGTGGCTTTTTCATCCCAAATTAAAGTTTATTTTGCAATGGATAAAGTTGTCCGTGCACGAAAGACATTTATATACTTCGCCAATCTTTACCATGGTGCATACTTTTTTTTCGGACGGTTCCACTACTGGTTGGCGGAGCTGTTACTTCAACCTCAACAGTTCGACTGGCTAGCGAAGACTTGAGTCTTCTGGTTTAGGGAGACTATAGTGGGACAGACCCCATCTTTTCCCGCAGATGGAAAGAAATGATGGGGCATGACACTACATCCTCCTATATGCAACGGAGTTGGGCCGGCACGACCTGGGAGGTACCTCTCGCTCACTTAACAATGTCGTAAAGTAACACCTACGGTGTCGCGTTTCGTGCGGTTTCTATGCAGCCGGTGGGCCAGGGGGGGGGAGGTGAAAAGGAGGGCCACACATCTTCATAGTCACGCTGATGTTCATTGGCGTCGGTAGTCGTTACAGGCTCCGATTGCGAAAACGTAAGAATAACATCCAATTATTTTTTTCTTAAAATGATGGCCAACACTTTCAAATTAGGAACACGAACACATAAAATAAAAATGGTATAAAAGAGATCAAACACCAAAGAGTTCATAATATGAATATAATGCTACTTATCAGTTACTTTCAGTTCACTAAATTACACCTAAACGTAAATAAACTAGTGGCCTTTATTTTGTTTTGAGTAGTATATATACCAAAAAAGTAAAGCCGTTTCGGAGGAGTAATGTACCTAACGCAATGCTATCCAAATTGAAATTTAAATCCTACGACTGCAGAAAACGCGTATAAGAAAATATTGAGCTAAGTAGCTATGTCGCTAACTGTACTAATACTAAAAACCATGGCTCATCGCCAAATATTCCATTACAGACGAACGGATCTGTACGAAATTCTTTTGATCAGTTGTCCAGGTGAATCTGGTACATTAAGGTTGTTTGTTGATCCGTTAACCAAACTAAATATTATCGTATGTTAAGAAACAGTACAGACGCGTCGACAAATATTGTAAATTTTTTTATTAATTAGAAAACTCGACGGCCTGTTTGTGTTGCATATTTTTAGCGGGCACGTGTTATAAATCGCGTGGGCCACTTTGAAGTTTGGAAATCGCTTTTTTTTACGGGGAAAAATTTAATAGTTGGCGTTATCCGAAACCTTTTTACGTCATCTGTCTGCGACAGTCTATAGTGCCGGTTTTAAAATCACTAATGTAAATGTGTCAGGATCAAACTATGTTGATCACATAGAAACTACATTCCATAAAAAAAAATAGGCGGGAAAAATAGCTGTATTTAACGTTGCTAGGCTTTTTTTAATAAACAAAAAGATTTTTGTATATTTCAGAGTCCACAAGGGACAAAAGAAAGTCAAACATTGATTTTTATACATATTGTCAATCTGTTGCAAACAATAAAAAAGGTCCACAATCCCATGACAGGTTATTTTAATGTGGTTTAGAGAACAACCATTTATTTTAATTTGTGTCATTTAAATTGTTCAGACCTTGCCACAATTGAGGCAACCTCTCATGTATGTGAATGAAATTTTATCTACAGTTAAACTAGGTGGCTGGCTAATTGTGCGATATTTTATAAGGCGTGTGTGTGTGTCAGTCATCGGTATCATGTGAGCTCACGTATAAGGTTACATCACGGCTTAAAGAACATAGTTACACTGTAATAACTTATGAGTACACTCGTATGTGTCTGTCCACCGTGCCTCGGAGAGCACGTAAAGTCGTCGGTATTATTTACGACTTCTCTTCGGTCGTGTCGGATTACCGTCACATCGGAATAGGACAATGAGTGAATAGAGAGCGCACTTGTGTGTGCGCAATTACTTGTACACGATAATATGTCCTGCGCAGTACGCACTTCTGAATAGAGGTGGCCGCAGAAATTTTGCTACTATTATTATGCGTCTGTAAACCAAGTGGTACTTAGGTAGTACCAACTATGATAATTTATTAATAATTATAATTTAAAAAACAATAGATAATAAATTAAATATTTTTAATTAGTACTATTTTATGCTTGGACAACGCTTACTACTTATACAGCGATCCTGAAAATGAAATTAAAATGAATTCGCACACGGGGGAGGGGGCGGAGCGAGCAGTAGAGATATTTGTGGACAACTGACACACGCTCACATCGGCATAATCATTGTGCTTCTCTACTCCGAGAGAGCCTGCCTTACGATACGTTGGCATGATTACGCGGGTCATGATTATACATAGGCCTAACAGTATTCACTCTCTCGACTTAACTAGAACGGATCAAGATCACAAGGCTGGTCAAATCGTATTACCCGGCTATAATCGATTCAGGGCTGTCAGACACAATGTTTGTACGATGAGGCCATTAACATAGTTCTTCTTATTAAAACACGGATGTCGTTCTTGGTTTAAGTATAACTAGTAAGGTTTAATTTTTCGTAATATTTAGGAGCGAGCAGCCTTTTAACACCAGATAATTTCGCGAGTTATCATGCGCAAAGCTGGTTTATTTTTAAATGTTTCTTTAGACCGTCGCCCTCCTTTCAGGTGTAAATATTTTTGTTTTTTACTTTCTTTACTTTAGTGCAAGATATACAGTCAAACACTGCTGAAATAGATTTTGAAGATCAATAACAGTAGACTTTCAGTTAATTCTAATTTACGAATGTAAAAAGTCTCGCGCATTTTCAGTTGAATGAGCAATGAATATTCAAGCCGTACCGGTCCGTCCTGAATTCAAATGAAATGAAATTATTTTTATTAACAAAAGTAGAATTCTTATGAAGAACTTATTTATCGTCAAGGTTGTTATATTCTACCGGTTAAACCGTAGCCCGGTTCAGTTTTAATTTGAGACTGCATTTGAAGTTGATAACAGACAACCCTAGTACAGCTAGCTATTCTTGGCATTTTATAGCCCGCTAGTCGGTAAGGGACTCGGTTCCAAACGTATGTAGATTTATTGATATCGATGTTGGAGCGGAATCGATTTTATTGTACCGTCTAATCGGGTTCTAGTCTGATGCACGTAAGATCATTTACAACCTAGATTGCGAATGACGTAATATTAAGCTTCATTTGCTATCGCATTCGGTGATTGTTGTCCAGACTGAGGAAACCTTAATCATACGACTGCGACGCGCTGAATGTCGACTGCGTCATAAGGAGTTTTTCGAGCTTATGCATGTATCTAGAATAGTGTGCGGGACGGACTTTAAAAAATGAGGAGTAGTTGGTATGTATCTTAAGCAATCGTGTTTTCTTTTTCATTTCACTTTAATTTATTAGTCTTGAAATAGCTATATAATAGGAGAAGATCTATATTTTATCCTGCTCCGTCCCGCCCAATGGGCACCGGAAACACCTGTCGAAACGCAACAGCACTTGCTGTCACTTTATTGCGTTCCAATTCGACTGCAATGGAGCAATAACACTACATAGTCTCATTCTACAGTCGCTAAGTTTGAAGATAACAGAAATACCGACGTACTAGGATTTTAATGTTATGACGTAGATATCCTTCAAACACTTTTAAAGGCTATAAATGATATCTCGGCTACACTGTGAAGTGGGTGAGTTTTTATCTGCCTCTCGTAATATATTTCAACGCATTTTATGCGATGCCGGCCAAGTTCCGGTTAAACCAATGGAAACTTAGATAAAAAATAAATTAAAAATTTATTTTACCTGTGCTCCGATTATTTCCGATCGGTCGTCCTGGCGTTCATTGCAAGAGGCCTATGTCCATCAGTGGATCGAAAAGGGCTGATAATGATGATGTTCCGATTAGAAATATTTCATATGAAACACGTGGTAGTTAGGAGTTGAATATTTAATTGTTACCTTGATACTATAATAATAACAGGTGAAAACACCAAGGTGTAGTGAGCATGAATAAAACTATGACGCCATAAAAAGTCTTAAACGAAGTGAAGCGAAACTAAAAGGTTTTTTTTTAAATAAGACCAAGTACCTTCTGATATTACCACCGCATTCAAACAAAGAAACTTTTCGGCTTCATAACATTGGTATAGATCATGTTGTCATTATCGTACGCTGAATCAATGAAAGAAAAAGAAAACTGTTGGTTTAGAAATTTGCCCGATATGCTGTACACGCGGTTTATGGGCCATTCATTTTACGAACATACGTTACGCATGTTGTGTTACGTTCGCAAATAAGAGGGGGGATTGTTCTGCGTATGTATGACGGGCAGGGAGGGGTCTGCAGTCCGTACGTTCGATTATTTTGCCCTGTAGAGTTACCAAGGACTATTATTATTATTATTTTTATGTTAAGTGTTACAATACTTCTGAAATGTTGAATGTAATGTGACCTGAAAAAACCGAGACACCGGCTGGCTCAGTCGGTGACTTGGCGGTTATTCCGCGTGTTACGCCAGAGGCAGCGGGTTCGGATCGTGCCTAGATCCTGGATGTGTATATATGTATTATATGTATTTCTATAATAAAAAAATTAAATATATAAAACTTCTTAAATTTATTAAAAATATTACATATATTGTCCGCTGTCTAGTACCTGTAACACAAGTTCTTACGGCACTTAGCACAGGGCTAGGCTGACGTGGTGTGATAAGTCCACAGATGTTATTATTATTATATTTTGATACTTTGGTAAAAGGACGACGTCTTAAGTAAGTAAGTAAAACTTTATTCAGAACAATGAATACATACACTGCCACACATTTCATAACTACATAGCTACTTAAGTTCTAAAGCACAATTACACAGCACGCCTAAAGGGTATATAGTTACCTAGAAATAGAGTACAAAAGACGGAAATAGCACAAAAATAAAAAGAAAAAAAAATATAGAACAAATATAAATAAAAAAATTGGCAAGCTATAAATTTAAGTCTAAAGAAGATGCACAACAGTGTAAGAAAAAAAATGCGGAAAAGGTAAGGTAGTGGTATCGCCAAAATAAGAGATACCACAACCCTGCTTTATGTGGTCTTGTAATTTTGACGTACACATAAATATTACTACTACCTGTAAGTAAATCTATACAAACTGATGCAATAAAACTTTCATAGAGTATTACAAGTTTCAATCGTATTCGCATAATATTAATCTTCTATTTCTAAATGTTTGTAGGTTATTCTTTTTTTTTTTTTAATTTCTGCAGCTTGGCTTACTTTCATCTGATATTGACAAATAATTTTCACAGCTACATTTCTTTGGAGACATTGTGAAGTCACTATTAAGGTAAAAGTATCCACACGTTATACAACCTAATACCGACCTTATCGGGTTGTGTTTAAGGTCGGAATTTACATTTAGAAAAAGTTGCTTTTGTAATCTATTTGACATTCGTTCGGAAGCCTCTCGGAATAGCTTGTCGATCGCGTTTCGATCGAAGGCCGGCCGAGGACGTCGTAGATCCAATACAGAATGTGTAAATGCCGTGTAATAGTTCTAGACTGTTCTAGATTCAGACCAGCGATACGTGCTGAGGCTCTTTCTCGGACAATCCGCAGTTTTCTTAAACCCCTTGCATTTGTCACCGAAACGTTCAAAGATAAAGGCGAATACTGTTTTGGAACAACTATTGTTGATTTAATATTAATAATGAATAAATAATAAAAACCATTTATTTAAGAGAACACACCGTACATAAATAAAAATCTAGACGAGCACTAGTTACTATTGAGACTTACAATAATAATAGAAACAACTTTTTTATAGTATTGGGTACAAACGAGTAATCGGAGCCCTACGACTACCGACGCCCATGAAAATCAGCATAATTATGCCGATGCCTTGCCTCCTATTCACCTCCTCGCAATGGGCAACCGGCTACTCACAAACCGCACGAAACGCAACACCGACCACTTTACGGCGGAATCAAGCGAGCGTGAGGTACCTCCCCGGTCGTAGCGTCCCAATTCCGTTGCATAGGATGTAGTGACATGCACTACCTCTTCTCCTATGTAGCATGGCTGTATACAGTGCACACGAGTAACTACACATACTTGCACTAATCATACAAATTACACACAATGTGGTAGAGTATTCTACCAGAGTTCGGAAACAATAATATCTGTAGTATTGTCACACCACGTCAGCCGAGTCCTCTGTTAAGTACTTGTGTGACAACGGAAATATTATTAATATTTTTGTCATATGTTTAAGAAATTTTATATGTTTAAGATTTCTATTATTGAAACACATATAATACATGTATAAACATCCATGACCTAGGCGGGATTCGTACCCGCGACCTCTGGCGTAACACGCAGTCTAACCGCCACGTAATTGAGCCAGCCGGTTGTCAA
>JAFELO010000198.1:163649-189175 GCA_017140195.1 Eumaeus atala
TATAACATAACGCAATAATGAATTTGATATTTAATGAGCGCTGGATCTTAACTAAGGTAATTTTATTACGTTCTATTTTATGTTATGACTTTCCTTGATTGGCAAACTGAGTTGGACTGTATTAGGCTATTTGAGGAATAAATATAATTGTATATATAAATATATATCATAATTTATATAAATATAATTGTATATATAAATATATATCATAATTTATATAAATATAATTGTATATATAAATATATATCATAATTTATATAAATGTTTTAGAGTTGGTTTGTTTGTTTGGCTGAACGCATTAATCTAAGGAGGTACTGTTCCGGTTACAATGTTCTTTCGGTATTAAATGATCAATTTACCGAAGAAGTTTACTGCTCGGCTGTATAACACCACGCTATGACAAATGGAAGCAGAGTATGTTGGTAACGCGGGTGAAGCCGCACGGCGCCGCTAGCCAAGTATATACAGGGCACATGTACTCGATAACATTCAATGGAGTCGAGTAGATCGGTACTCTCGGCGTTGTGTCGAGAACCATTGGTGCTGATTGAGCGCTGTGAATTATTTCCAGTATTATTTAATGGTATTTATTATGTATGTGATTCAATAATTCTTACTACGTAAATAAATAAAATAGCATTACGATTCTATGTTATGTATTATAAAACTTGTATTTTATAAATTACTATTCATAACATAGAATTTTTACTAGCCGCGCATTACCTATATATACCAGCCCCGCACCGCAGTTTCACTCGCGTAACATGGTCAAATTTCATATGACCATGGGTGGTATATGGTCAATGTATGGGTCAATTACTTATTCCACCGCTTTAGGAGTTAAATGTATAAAAACTATGCCTTATATATATATATATACAAAAGCACCAGTACACTTAGTATAGTCTAGACTCTAGGTTACTGTTATTGCAACAATGTTTGATGATTGTAATATTGTTTTTATTTTAGAACAATAAAATCAGCTAAGTATGGAAATGGTATTTTACATAGCGACGGTAATAATTAATTAAATAATTTAATAGTAAGTTACACGGAAACATTATCACCAGCTACTTATCCCCAGCTACTTATCACTAGTTAAAGGTTAAGCTAATTAGATCTCAGACGCCTTATGACCTTATAATCTGTTGTTCCAATCATCGCACAGCGGTTTGTGAATAGCCAGTGGCCCACAGTGGGAAGGGTGAAAGGCAACGCACAGGCATAGTAAGTATGTGGATGTTCGTAGGCGTCAGTACTCGTAGAAAGGCTCTGATTTCTCTTTTGCCCTTTCATTCTATAAAAAAAAATCTCAAATCGAAATTGGAACTGTTTAGTTTTACTAATACTGTTTATATCTTTTGGAATATCTCGGAATGGTCGTATGTCTTGAATCAATGTATCATCAATAAAGATATCTATATGTATTCAACACTCAGATAAATCTTACAGAATGCCATGATATTTTAACGAGATTAATTAAACTTTATTGTTTTTTAAAACACAGGGATGCAAACAAGCCACGAAGCCATTTTATGACCACCAACGTCCGTTAACATCCGCTTATACATGTGCGTTTGTTGCCTTCACCTCATCGTAATTTTAGCCGGCCGGCTAATTACCAAGTGCACGAAACGCGACATCATCGTCCGTCACATCGAAGACGGCATTGTGTGACCGACAGCCACCTTTGGGCCCAATTCGCAATGTGGCACTACACTACCTCTTACTAAATAGTTTCCGACCCAATTTTGAAAATTTCAGAAGATAGTTTGAATTCTGATAATTTTGGAAGATTGTAATGAATGTGGAGGAGGCAAGGCAGGTATGAAAGGTTCGCGATGTATGGCATTCCGTTTTCTCAGCCTACCCCATTGAAAAAAGCTGGCGTGAATATGTTTTGTTGTTGTTTTTGTTTAGAAGACTCATTTTACAGTTTGTATAGGTTTTTATAGATAATGGCTTTACACAGCAAGTGGGTACTAATCGTCCATTCATCTATCTTATTGAATTGTATAGATTGTAGTTACTGATTTGATCGCCTGATTGTACTTAACAGATTGATTAGGGAGTATGTTTGTGCTAATTATATGTTACTAAATATGAGTCATATAATTGTTTTAAGTTATACTGTTAGCATACATTTAACTGACGTCACTCCTGCTGTGTCATAGTTATAAGAGTCGATGAGGTCTTCATTGTGACTTGTCTTAATGACATCATGATCTCATAGTTTGAGCGTTGTGAGTACCTGGTGACCCATTGGAGGAGAGTAGGAAGGGAGGGCAACGCATCGGCATAGTAATTATGCGCAAGTTCATTGGCGTCGGTAGTCGTAAAAAGGTTCGGGTAGCTCGTTGCCACCTTATACTATGATAACACTCCCCGCGAAATGGCTGAGACGTACGTATTCCGCCTAGCCGAGTTTCAGCTACGGCGGCCATAGAGATTAGCCAATTTAGCCAATTGCACAGGACATGTATAGTGCACAATTAGTGTTCGCCCAAACACAAGTGCGCTCTCCATTCCCTCATTTCCCAATAGGACGGTAAATGGACACGACGGAGAGAAATCAGGCGCAGGAACTGGAGCTTAACCTGCTCTCCGTGGAAAGGAGTTCGAACACCGCCAAATACCCGACCTGGACAAAAAGTGTTGAAAAATTCCGATAACACTTAGGTCCGATTTGGGATTTGAACACGACACCTTTCAATCTATAGTTGAATATGCTTAGCACTAGACCACGAGGTAATCGTTATACACATACGAGATACGTGACCCGCTTATCAATGGCTCGAGGAGGAAAATCGTGTTCGCAACTTGTACCTCGTACACGTTTCGATTAGACTTCGCAGTGAACGCGCCAGGCTCGCATCGTGCCGATAAAGGTACTTGGATGAATAAAAGGCCAAATTTACACAAACACTCATCAGTGTTTCTTCGTGAATTCTATCGCGGCCTATTTAAATACCTAAACTTCTTTTTAATCATATACTATATCCGTATCTTAATACTTTTGTATGTCTTATACTATATTTTCCGCCCGTGGACAACGGGGTTGGATTGCTACCCTACCAAGTTATGCTTAGTGTATAAGCCCTCGAACATTGCACTATCCATTGATGAATTTCACAAGTGAAATGTGTTACTACAAGGTACGTAAGCGTCGTTGACGCGGTAAAATGTTACGCTCCATCGGTGTTTCAGACTATTTACTCGTCATATTTTTGACATACGCCGCACCTACGTTGCGCATTCAGTTCCTTATGAGCCCTAAGCAACTGAAGGCGCAATGTAGGAGTAAGTTACAAAAAAAGAATGGCTGACCGGTTAAATTAGCTATTGTAAAAAATTTTATATCGGGATACAGTTCTCCTATGTGCGAGAAAGTGAGGGTCGAGCCTCCTATCGACCCCAAACCTAGTCCTATGAGGCTGTATTTACCTTCCCGATTGCACAGCAATAAGCTCAAGTCCAAAAAAAAAGGCCGACCACAAAAATTACAAGCTCGCACGTCGAGAGCCGAGACATGTCCTTGCGAACAGTGAATATTAAGTACACAACACAATATACGGATGACGTAATGGAACTACTATTTAGGCGTCTTATAGTGACATCATTGGCGGTGATACGATGACATTAATAGAGTAAGGCTGCATACAGAATGAGCTGGAGTTGGCAGGTAAAACACGACGTATGTAGCTGATTCTTACGATCACAAATGGTTATTGTTTGTGCGTTGCCGTGAGTGTAGTGCTGCTGAGAGTACGGCCAAGCATACCATAGAGGTGTGCTCTGCACGTGTCACGACCAGCGGCGTTGGGAGGGATGGACCTCTCGCTGTCTAGCGTGATCTAATCGATGGCTGAGAGCCTCAGATCCTAGAAGGCGATGGTCTCTTTCTGTGAGACGGTTATGTCTCACAGAAAGAGGGCACGGGGCGGGCCTAAGAAGTGATCTAGGGCCCGCAACGCTGACGACTTATGGAAGCGCAGCTTATGCCTTCTTCTGATATAGAGATCCCAACTGTACTACTTAACATGCAGTGTGTGTATGTTCTGATGAAGATGGTCGTGCAGTGAACGGGCACAAGCTGATGCATGTGCTCGATGTTCGTCTGTCCCTTACATTCGCTTACACAAGGGGTAGGGCAAAGCAGTTGACTTTTGTCGACATTAAGAGGTACTTATCACTCTCGCGACATCGTTGTAAAGAAACAGAAGGTGCGGTTTTCAAGTTTCCGGTGGCCCGATGGTGTGGTCAAACAAAAGTGTTCGACTCAGCTGCAACGCAACAATGCGAATGTCCTACCTCGTCAATGATCGACCAAGACGGTCTTACTTAAACATGGCCTCCACTTATTATTAAATACAGACGGATTGTTTTGCTCTATATGAAGGACAAATTTGCAATATAATTCTTAATAGTGATAAAATAGATTTACCGATTCCAGTTGAACAATAATTACCTAGCTGTGAATCGAGTCTTTAAATAGACTTGACATCAATACAACATAAATGTTTGCAAATAAATGCATTACGGCAAGTAAATCATATTGCATTGTAAACTGCGAGTAAATGTCTTGTGAGTCATCAATGAGTTTCAAGTGAGTTTATGTTCTTCATGCTCCATGTAGTAGCTAAATGATAATGTATAGATGCACTAGAATAAACCGTCGTCATAAAGATTCTTTTCGACTACCGAACTAGACTGTCGTATCTACAACTAGGGATCGATCTCAGCGATCTTTTCGATCCTTTAGCAGTAGTTAACATCTTTCAAAAATTTCATCCATCATGTATTTCCTTAACAATACGGAAAGCGAGTGAAGCCGCGGTTCATGGCACGTCGTAATTGGAAAGGCTAGATACACGATTCGATTAATATTTCTATTTTGTAGAATCGTTCACAGAACCGTTATTTCCCGATACAGTTGGGTGGGAATGGGTAGTTGTAAAAATAATCCAGTTGGAGCCGTCTGTGCTGCGGCCTAGTTTCACGTCCCTTGTGTGACGTCATCAGCCCCCGGGGGCGGGGGAGCTATTTCCTTGAAACGCCCCATATAACGTTTACAACATAGCTCTGGGGATGATTGAACTGTGTTAATTATTTTTGTGTGTTTTGAGCCTTGTAAAGATACGTATCTTGAATAATTTTTGATATTCGACGTTTGATGTCTACCACCGAGTAGACGGAGACCCTTTTACTCGACTTTATATTTTTGTTTGCTTTATAAATCTACGCAATGGCTGATTTGGGGCTTTTTATGTACGTTAAAAGTGGCTTGAGACCAGTGAGTATGTGTGATGTCTGGGTGAGATGACGATGATGAAATGCTTTCGATTGTGTTGTACATTTTGTGACTAGGAACTAGCCATATTAGTGAGATAAATTTACAAACCAACGAGTTGAATAATCATATATATATCTCGAAAAAGGTTAAAATGCGTCTGAACACTCTGGAAACTACCGTTATCATAATTACATAAGATAAAAGTTATATATGGTTATATAGTGATGAATATCATGTTGTTTTATTAGTCATCAACCACGACGACAGACTAAATGTAAAGGCTTAATCACAACACGATGGAGATCGCTGCGCTCTATCCGTACTTAATAATATAAGTATGAACTTGTTTGTTTGAACGCGCCAATCTCAGGAACTATTGACCCGAATTGAAAATTACTTTTTGCGTTAAATAGTCAATTTATCGAGGAAGGCTATAAGGCTATATACCATGATATACGCTATAATTAATAGAACCGGAGTTACGCATGTTACAATTCTTGTAGGAGTTGTTTTACTGCATTATAGAAATAGGAATCTGTCACTGTATATATAAAGTAACGTGCAGCGCTGCTGGCTATGTTTTTGAGAGTCTGGAAGAGAGGTTAAGTCTCTATAACTTAGATAAGTGTTGGATGACCCTTATATAAGTCACAATGTTAGGGAAAGAAAAGGCGAAAACCAAAGATCAACCGATCCAAATGCATCGCGTCTGCGAATCAAGTATAGAAGTATTGACCTCAAAGATTGCAGCCGCAGTAATGCTAGCACAGCTTTCTCTCACCTCGTATTGTAACGGGGGCACTCGGATGAAATTTAAACGAACTCTCAAAATGCGCTATAAAAACTCAACACTCGGCGAAAGTGATTACAGATCACAGCGAACATTTACCGCTTCACATTGTTGAGTTAACGACTGTCAAGAATAAAAATGTTTAATCATCTTGAGTATACGGTTCGTGACCCGCTTCAGGGGGAGTCCGTAAGGTCATGTTGTGCCATCAAAAACATGCGACTGGTATATGAGAAATATTTACTTACAATTCATGAAATGCCTGACTTTACTGTCTGTAAATACCAATACAACCGGCCAATAATAAATAGAATAAGCGCGCTCATTGCAGCCAAAATCCCAAATCCCAAAAAAGTAGACCATGGGGGGGGGGGGGGGGAACGCATCTGCGTGACAATAATTGCGGGATATCTATGGGTATCAGAAGTCGTGAGAAGGCTCCGATTGGTATTTTGCCCCCCGTATACTACATAAAATATCATAAACGCGAAAGTCTACTGAACAAATTTGGATTAAATATGGCACAGATATAAGTAGGTTAAGGTCTGGAACAATATAATTTTACTCTCCCGTAAAAAATGATTGTCTTCCTTGGAATAGACTATACGGGAGCAAAACGCAGAGCGAATCTTAGTTAATACTAATCTTAAGTAATAACTCATACTATAGTGACTATTAACGAAGTCGGAAGATTCAGAAAATATAAATATTTCATGGCGAATGTTGAAAATAAAAATAGCCATAGCAACACACATGTAATGAGTACTTAAGGAGTAGCGACGGAACGGAAACAAGGAAAGTAAACTGAACCGTGTGCAACAGAAACAAACCAGGTACATACGAGCAGGTTATGATTGAACGCTCCCTGGTACATATTAATATCGAGATTAAAATAAAAAGGGTCTTTCCACACTGTACGTGTTCGACGCGCGGAAATTTATTCAAAACGCTCGTCCGAAACTTCGTGTCTATATTTGAATTTCCCGTAGTACGAGTACGCTTTGTGTAGAAAGTATATTATATATTAACTAACTAGTTTTATTGTAACCTTATAATCGGTTCCTTTATTAGTAATTAAAACTGAATATCCTTTATTTTCAAAAAGAAATTTCTACACTTATAATTGACATAATAATGTGTATGTAATAATAAAATGTTTAATATAATATGAAATAAACGAATTCAAGGTATAAAATAAATACTTACAGTATTTTAAATCTATATAACAAATTATTAAAAATATATTATATAATTATATTCATAATAACTTGCTGTGGCTTCCTACTATGATTGTTCCGTCATGTTATACTTATTTTTATATGGATAAGGACGGAACAATCATGGCAGGGAAGCCGCTGCGTTGTTTAATCAGCTCGACCTAATTAATGACTTGTGACACAATATTTATAGTTATGTTACATTTCATATAATTTACATCTTTTTTTTTTAATGTAACGGAGGGTAATGACCATGATGACCATAAACATTCACATATTTTTACGTAAATATGTTTCCCTCCTTTTCTTCTTCCCTCCAACGTCAAACTCATGAACCACACGAGACGCGACAGCGTAGCTGTTACTTGAGAATGTCATCATACGGGCCTGGGGTACCTTTCCGGTCGCGCCGGTTTCTAATTATAACCTAAGTGTATGTAGTATGTATATCATATTCACTAAAAAAACGATCTATGTGAAAAGGGTCCGGCATCGAAAGATGGATGAGAACTGGCGTATGTATGTCTTAAACAAATAACCTACAGGCGTTACACCGTTATTGAAACACTACATCATATTATTTACAGCTGTTACAGGTTAATGCGTACACAGTAAACTGAACGCAACGTATTGGCTAAATATAGCCGGTTAGTGCGGGCTATCGGCTGATATCTCGCGCGAGATCAGTGGGGTTATTACACAGGTCGGTTTTCAGGGAACTCGTTGGTGAGAACTACTTTCATGTAACGGAGCCTTCAGTTACGTCTTCATTTTTCGGAGTGACTAGTATACGAAGATAAGCATAATACAGCTTCATCGGATGAGTACGAGTGCTTCGGCCGACGAGACTAAATTTGCGGTCACAATTCTTCCGCAGATGGTAGACATGCATCCCGATAAATGTGTTATAATACCTATTTTAACCGTTCCCTAGTTTCCGTTGACTTCTCGTAACGCTATCGTCAGACATCCTCCAGCTTTCCTACTCCCCGAGCAATGCGTAAGTTTTATGACCACCCTGACTTCTAATAACAGAAATAATAACATCTGTGTACTTATCACACTACGTTTGCCTACACCTATGCTAAATAACGTAAGGACTTGTATTACAGGTACCAGACAAAGGACAATATATTTAATATTGTTATCAATTTAAGACATTTAATATATTTAAGATTTTTATTATAGAAATACATATAGTTCATAGGTAAACATCTGTGATTAAGGCACGATTCGAACCCGCGAGCTCTGACGTAACACGTGGACTAACCGCTGCGTTACCAACTGAGCCAGCCGGTCGTCAAATCACGCCTGATAGGTGCTAAGACTAGGGCTGCCACCTTTTTGGCGGACAATAAAGTGCTTGTTCTTTTTTAGAATACAAATAGAGTACACAACATTTTTTTTTATATTTACCTTTCTTGAAAATGCAATTTAAATTTAAATTACACTGTAGTCAGATGAACCAAACGTTAATATTGCGAAATGGCCAAATTTTTGGCTGTGGATGTCTGGCAATCAACACGAACTAGTAATAATCAGACTGATGTCGAAGATTATAAAGTACGCCTCCATGAAAAAGAGGATAGTACTGTGTAGTCTCTACGGTAAAATAGAGTACACGTGGGAACTCTAGCTAAGACTCTGACCTATAATATTGTCGCCGTATTATTTTTAAATCGCCGTTGATATATCTCGACGTACGAACAAATGTTTTAATACGTTGATGACAAACAGATTGATTTATACACTACGTTTGGCAAACGGCGTATGCCCTTAACACTTACGTAACCAGCGCAGTAAGAGGTAGAGCCATGCTGCACGCAGTGTAAAAAAAGGGTCGAGGGAGAAATTCTTACGAGCAATAGAAGCCTTTTTACGACTACCGACGCCTATAGAGACCCGCATTATGTTGGTCATGCGAATGCGTTGGGTGAATGGGCCGCAGGTTACTTACAAACCGCACGAAACGCGAGATCATCATTTTTTTTATTATGCGGATGTATATGTGTCTCGGTAGTGATGAATAGGCTCCGGTGGCCCGTTTCCTCCAATATATTATAAAAATAATATGAGATATGTTAATATAAAATGAGGTATCCAATTGTAATGTCACCGATAGCGTTAAACGATCTGGAATTTTGCCAAGCCCAAGGTCCATTCCTGTTGGGTTGGATTCCTAAGACCTACATCGAATAACGTATTTTGTGTCCACTAAATTCTGGCACAAGCTACTTTCACCTGTCCAATTCAACTTTGTCCACAAAATGGGATCTTTATTTCTTCACTTATGTCTTCCTAGTATTTTCCTGTGTAAAAGTATAATCAAATCTCGACTGTGTTTCTAAAAGTGTTGTGTCTTTTAGGTTTTCCCTCTGTAAAAACATTTAAAGCTAGGAAATGTTGCAAAGCGGAATTCTCGAGTGAATACTTTTTTTTTACTTATAGAAAATAATTAGTCACATGATTCCGGTGTTTGCAGACACAAACGAATTCCGAGACATGTTTTGCGACGCGCAGAAATAGAACTCAGCGGGTACTGCGAGTGCTCCCTGCGTGATGCCCGCCCAACTTGTCGTCCCACTCTCACTTATAAACTAGAAATATTGCTTTCCTATTCTTTCTCTCACTTCATTGTTTCAATGCTCCGTTGGCCGGCGGCCTGAAATAGGCTGGGAGCGTCGGAAACACGTATTTCTTGATAGAAAGCTATTACGAGGTTACTGGCGGCGATTATTGGCTATAACAGCAAATTTTTTTAGACTAAATCCGCCGATTTGAAATAACAAATCTTCATAGTAAATATAAAAACCTATATCCACTAGTTTTCGTACATTTGATCTTTGTACTCCCCTGTTAACACATCTATGCAATGGTTATAGGCTAAACAGTTTGTGTGATTGAACGCGCTACCCACAGGAAATACTACCCCGATTATCAAAATTCTTTCGGCGTGAAATAGTATATTTACCCTCGAAGGTAATAGCTACATACTAGTACAAGTAGGAGAGTAGCATGCGGATTACGCAGACGAAACCACAGAGCGCTCCCAGAATTTCATCAACATCATAATCATCATGCCAGCATTTAGATGACCGACAGACAGCAGCAGTAGCGAGGGACAAACTCCAAGGAATTGCAAGTCAACATTGCTTAATAGACGAATATATTTTCCATACTTATGGTGCTTGTTTGTAATCAACGTATTTCAAACTACATATATCTATTTTAACAGATCGGAATCACAGTACAGATAACAGACGTATCGCCGTTATCTAGTAGGTAATTATTGTATTTAGGGCGACTTAATCGTAATAGATTATATTAAGTTTATCGAATTTAGATACAATCGGTCAAGGACATTGCGACTATTTAGGTTAACAGTATCAAAATTATGAGGGAGAGAGCACAATAAAAAAGAGAAAGAAGACGAGAGGGACTCTTGTTATACATTTAATACATTTTTACCATAAGCATATTGCTAATACTAAATCACTACACAGTGGGCGAGGTAATATTTTTTTCTTCTTTTCGGATATCGACGAGGTTTATTGAGTATTGTCCATCCCATCGGCCACCCGGGCATGCGCCACCTACAATTCTATCAAAGAATTTATATTCTATTATATGCGATTAATTCACACCAGCCCACAGCCATTATAATGCGATTAGGGAACATTCCAGTGCGGTAACCCAAAACGATAATCTAGATAAACGGTCTGGTAACGCGCAGTGTACACTAGCCGATAGACAGCTAGATGTATACGCAACAGTTGGGGATCTGTGCATGTAACGCACATTTATTTTGATAATTATTTACACTTATTTGATTTTACATTCATTTGCATTTATAACATTAGTGGGTTATCCACTAATGTTATAAATGCAAATGCGTTTATTATTTTTTTGTATGCGAAGACTACTGAAATGAATTGCATGAAATTTGGCACAGATTTAGATTGTAATCAGGAATAACATAAAAATACTTCATATCCCGATAAGTAGAAACGGTTATGTAGAAAAAGATTTTACATGAATACTGCAGGCCACACATATCTTTTACAGACATGAAGGTCAGGCACCTCATGTCCGTATAAAAGGGTAACTTAAGATTGTGAATTCCTAAAATATCTGGCTAAGCTAGAGAGTTAATAATGATGTTAAGAGTAACATCATTATTAACACGATTTTTCATACTTATTAATCAATGTTTTAGAAAACTCTATTTCTTGCTATATCTTGGGAATAGGGTTTCTTTAATATGGTAAGGCCACTTGTGACCCTTTGATGAAATCAATGAAAAGATATAAAACTCCAGTATTTTCTGTTTGGTTACGAAAAGCCCTTAATTTGAAAAGTAATATCGTTTGAGAGAAGAGTATATTCAGTGGATGTTATCAGATTGAATAGGACGGCGATATTGTTGTACTTGTAAGGGCAAAAAGTTCGTAGTTTTTAACAGGCATTCATGACTTTGAAATTATTAAGTTTTTCTAGCCTACCCGGATCCATTTCTTACCGCAAATTGCCTTTCTTACTTTTTTATATGGTTCTTTCAAAGTAGAAAATAAGTGCTTTATTTCTGTATAAAGAGCTCGAATACCAAGTCACTTTGAAGTCAACATTGAACGCAAAATTCAAATTACTTTCAGAATTGGAGTTGCATTAATTGAATAAGATTTTACCGAATAACGTAAAAAAATATTTAATGAGACATTTTAAAATGTTTTTAAAAATTTAAAATTTTATTTCAAAAAATTGATAACTCTTAAATGAGGAATGTACGAATAGAAGGTGCCATGCTGCATAGGAGGCGGTAGTGCCATGCATAGTGCATGACACTACATCCTATCCAACGGAATTGGGCCGGCATGACCGGGGAAGTGCCTCTCGATCACTTGATACAGGCGTAAAGTGACAGCATCGCTGTCGCGTTTCATGCGGTCTGTGAGTAGCCGATGGCCCATTGGAGGAGAGATTGAAGGTAAATGTTGCGAATGTCCATGGTAGTCGATAGTCATCAAAAGGCTCTGATTGCTCACTTGCCTCCCTATGCTATAAAAAATGAGGTTTCTGTTATTACTGTTTGGATGTCTTCATTCGAATTCAATGTTCGTTCCTTATTTTATTCAGTGCAACAAACTCAATCAAACTCCTATTTGTGAAATTTTCACAAGCATTGTACATTGCATTGGAAAAAAAATGTATTTCTATTCATTCTTATAAGAAAGATCGTTGCTACATTATCGCTGAATCGTTGCGACAATATCGCTGAATCTGTGTACCTACAGGTAAAAAAGGTACACCTTTTTTGTATTGTTTGAGTTATCAAACTTGTTGTCTTCTGTAACTATCTGTAGTCTGTAACTAAGCGGTAGTCTTGGAATCTTCTGTAAATGTAATAGTATATCTTTTATCGACTGAAATTTTCATAATTGTATTTTTGTATAAAAATATATTTATTTCAATTATACAGTTACACTATATCGATAAATATAAAGTATACTTACTCCAAACATGATATTACTAGCATGGAAAATAATGAATTCAAAATGTTGAATGTGACCATGATTAGTGACCAGTAGTTTTCATTGTAATGAGTAAAAATCACGCAATGGTTGTGAAAATGAAAAAGTAGAACATGTTGCTTAAATCATACGTAGTGGCTATATCTGCCCAAAACTAATGTACTCAAAACTAATTGTCATCACGCATGCTTCGGTAAAGCGAAGCATGCGTCATAAATGATATCCATGTTTCTACTATATATTTAAGTGCTTTATAGTACATATTCAAGTTTCGCAGAATTGGAAATTCTATAGGACTTTTAAACGGTTTTACGAAATACGGGTTCGAAGATCGATAGTAAAATGTGTATAGTTTGGTATGTTATCATTTGTGCGAGATTAAATAGAGTAGGAGACGAAACAGTTATTGTTCACCTTAAGAATAGATTAAGAAAAATAATAGCAACGTCTGTTAGCAGATAATAATAGTGCTAATCTGTTGATTCTGTGGCGATTTGTAATTGCTCACGTGACACGTCACGAGCTAATTATAATTAGATGTAATCGTAACTACATATTGTTAGAAGATCTATTTCTAATCGTCGCATAGTCGACAAACCTACGTGTCGGACTGTGACATAATTTCATACTAATATCCACGATCAATATCTACGTATAAGCTTCGTAACATGAAACGTTGCCAATATCAAGTCCCTCTACTCGTCCACCGTGTATACGTAAGGAATACATACTATATTACCCTTGGCAGGCGTTGTTGCCAGTGTAATAAATCTAGTCAACTAGACCCCCGACAGTTCATTGGCTTTCACTCGTTCTTATGTGCTTATAAAAGGCGGAAGGGTGCGAGGCAGGTCGATATACCTGGTCAAATGTTGGCACTTGCTCCCGAATCTGCTTTGTTCACTCGCATGCGTTTCTGGTGCCATATTCTACCATTGTCTATATATAATGTTGCGTAGATAAAATATCGTTACTATTTATCACTCGTGATGTAGTTGGTGCAAAACAAAGATGGAGCTTTCTTTGATGAACCCATAAAATTGGATCATGTGATAGCGTGTCTTCGCACGTTTGATACTTTTGGCAAGTGGTGTACCGACTCTTTCTCTGTGACGTGGGACGTTGAACGTCTATACGCATTGTGACGCTCTCTCCAGACGTGTTGTAAATGTTCGTGATGACATCCACAACGGTACATTAACTAGAGATACGCTAAACGGAAATGGACGTTATAACTTCCAGGGACTTTACATTTTAGACGAGTCTCTCTTACAAACGACTTTTCCACAAAATGGAGCATAGCTGTATCAGCTACCAGGAAGCTAGTTTGTGATGCAAACATGGGTTGCTAACAATATATGATGTACTTTAAAAAGTTTAACTTCCTCAATACAATGTATTTTTGATTGGATAACATTTTAATAATGTCACAGTATGTACCGTGTCGATTATATCGATGCTTTGTCCTTTATTAAATCGACACTGTTCTGTAACATTCGATATTTTTACTAGTTTTTCTAATTCAGTCCAACCACCACTACAGTTATAACCATCATTGACGACACCATTCAATTAAAAGAAGTTTGGTACATTTTACTTAAATGCCTCGTTTCTATAACCGCTCAATCAGCAAAGTAATTACGCAAAATTGCCTTGCTGATTTGGCCGTTTTTCTTAATCCAGAATTTCTGGAAACGCGTGGAGTGCAGCCTACTTTTTGCAGTAAATGTTAACTGCTGGCTGATGAAGCAACAACATTTGTCGCGTCCATAAAGTTTAAAATTCGGCGTATTGTATATTAGACAAATCGCTATTGCGGCAAGTAAAAGGATTAGGCGAAGGACTCAAGAGGATTAGATCTGAAAGGAATAGCAAAGATATCCGAAATAAAACAATACTAAATACGGTAACAAACCAAAAAGCCAACATTTAATGCCGAGTGGGTATTGATTGAAAATAATTTCGCGAATAATATCAATTCCGAGTATTTCCCCTTCACTTATTTGTGGGCAATATGCAATAATTGCATAGACAATGATTTTCATTGAAATAGCTCGAAATAGGAAGGGCAAAAATATTCTCTGGCATCCAAATACTGAAATTATACCGCCTTATTGATAAATCATATGTCCAGCCTGTTCAGTAAATCAATGTATCAATTAACAAAGTTCGTAGCACCGAACCAGAGTTCGGCGCGAGTATTGAAATTGATTGAGAGGAGAGGGTAATTTGGAAAATGCACGTACCTGCTATATATATAATATATGACGTATGGTCACCGTGTTGGATGTCTAGTTTGTTTTTTTAATAGCTGGGCTTTCATTAAAACGTACAAGGGTTTACGGAAAGCAATTTAGCTTGTCCCATCTCGTGTATCCGATGCAGGGATGCCAATTTTAAGTTGTTACGTTCGTTTTTTAGTCTGGTAAAGATAGTTTAAAATTGTTACGGGTTAAGGTTGTACGGGTTGGAAAGTGTTAATGCGTACACATTTTCAAACATCAGTAAATAAATACTCGGAATACAAAGTTGTTGTTGCTGCACCTCTACAAAGCCCGGTTAGGTTAGAGTACTGCTATCATCTCTGGGCGGTCGCCCAACCTCCCAAAAGTTGGAATATACCTGTTCCATCGGCGACCAAGTTCTTTCCAGCCAGCTTGATTCACTTGCCTTACGGAAAGAAGTCAGTTCAGTATGCATATTCTACCGTGTTCTCTACGGAGAGTGTTCCCATGAATTGTTCGGATTAACTTGTTTTAGATATTTATAATAATATTAGGAATACGCAAAATCAGAATTAAAGTGGCTGTTAGTTATTTACTAGCGCTGTTTTGTTAACATGCTTTTATGTATTTCCTACGTCTACAACCCTAACATTAACTTCGGATTTGTCTTTAATATCAGATGAATCTTCTGGATTTGCAGTGTACATCTAACCGCAGGCTAATAGAACATGATATTACATGTACACTATTAGCAGGGGTTAGTAACTAAGTGTAGTTGTAGCTACCAACAGAAGTAGTAACCAAGAGAACAAAATATCAGGATTTCGATCTTTTTATAGAATAGTAGGACAAACGAGCAATCGGAGCCTTTTTACGACTACGACTACCGACGCCCACGAACATCCACATAATTACAATGCCGATGCGTTCCCTTGCGAACCCTTCTCCTGCTTCTTCACACATGCCTAAAAATCATTTTGGATCGAATTTGATAACCCATAGCATAAAATTTAATGAAAGATCTATTCTGAATTTCATGTTATCAAAAAAGATACTGTGATTAAAGTGTTGCACGAAAACAACAACACATTTTCATGCTAGTTCATTATTTAATGAGATAGGCACTAGGCAGTGATAACCGCGTGCCACATGTTTTTGAATTTTTGCTTCGTCTTCCACATTAATTACTTAGCACCCGGCTCCTGCTCGTTAGTAATTGAAACAAGCGTCGAAAAAAGTTTTGGTTTTACGAATTCCGTGTCATATGGAACTTTGCAAGCACTTCGCGTCCTATGTGCGAAATATTTAACTTATTTCAACTTTGGACAACATTTAGGGACAGTGTGAGCCTTGTTTAACTTAACTTCCGTCTCAATGTTCGAATGATGTTCGCTTTCATTCCACGCTTAAATTTAACATCAGTTCATAGAACACCAAAAATGAAACAAGATCTGAAAACCAGTGCTCCGAGCACACCGAGCCCAACTGTTTCCAGTTATAAATCGCGTTTCCTTTTAGCATTTCAATGTGCACTCACATTTCACATATGCAAGATATATTTGGTTTCTCTTGGTTTCCGCAATCCATGATTCAGTGCGGGAATTTATGCTCTGTAATCAACGCAGCTGAGTCCAATTTAGTAATTTTAGTCGGATGAATTTGACGGCTTCGTATAGCCGGCTCTTTATTTGGAATATATAGACGGCTCTTTATTTGGAAACATAATCGGGTTTAATTGAAACGAGAGAACTGGGGTTCTCGCTTACATTTCTAGGAAAAATAAACGTAAGACTATTCAACGTTGGATTAATGATATTAAAGCTTAAAAACTGCTCCGAAAGGAGTGCCGATTAGAAGTATAAGTTCTGTCGCATCCGTTCTCAATCCTTTTTAATAATAGAAGCAAACTGTATCATTTTATGTGTTCATACGTGTTCATGTAGTAGTACATCCCGATGCTCTACACGATTTTTTTTCTGCTTTTTCTTGACTTCTAAATGTTGAAGCGACTTTTTAGGTCTTAATTAAGAATCGAGTACAAAAGAGGAACTTGGTGTTATTCAAAAATGGAATTTGAACTTATAGGACGATATAGCTCCATTGTTGTAACAAGAAAGAAGACCATGAATAGTCTTCTGTACACATTGTATTTCAAGCCTGAAAGTTATAATCATATTGTTATCTACTAGCGCAAAGTTTACTGTAATATTAAACTGAAAATTGATGGAAACGAAGTTGTGTCGGTATTGATATAATCGCGATACCGCACAAAACCGCAAGTTGGGCACTTTGCCCAACGCGAGATAAGCTGGGTAACTTTTTTTCTATAGATAGTTATTACAATGCGGATCTTGTCTACCTTTATGGAGTTGTTGCGCAACTTTTTTTTAATCTACGTTACTGTGTATAAATGTTTCTCCATCTGACATTTGCAAAATTTTAACTATGAGCTATTCCGTTTTTTTTTCATTTCTTAAGTTTGTCAATTATTCAAAGGGATTGTAGAACAAAACAAAATTTGCTAAAATAAGTACCTTACCAACTTGTAAATACCCTTATCACCAACCAAGTCAATTGGATTGATGTAATTTCAAACTAACTTGTACTAGTTGCAGATGTACTTACTTTTAATAGGTCTCTTAAAATTGACATGTCAAATGTGTGTATGTAGTCACATATGAGGATAGTTTTTATTTCTTTATTTATTTATAAATACATGTACATTAAATATCACTATTATCTAAGAACCGAGATGGGATGTCCAAATTGTTCTGGTATAACTCTCACAGTATTGCGATGCAATAATTTTATTGCTCGTAAAACGGCCGCAAACCGTATTTTGCACAATTGTATAAGGTACAGTGAAATTGAAAGTAAACACCTTATTTTTTTCATTGCCCTCGTATTTTATTTTGGCTGTTTACTTCTACCGGCCTGTAAAATCGTTTGTTATTCTTTTCCACTGACTTTAAATGTCAAAGTGATACTTTTCAGTCGCCCTCCTCCGTTCTGAATCATCGTCATAACGTAATTGTTACTTTTACACCGTGTCTAAAGTAAGTCGTGTTTGTTTGTCTTACGAATTATTGGCCACCATTTTAATTTAAAAAGTATAAGCTAATTACTGTATATAGTCCACGTGGGACTGTATTTCACAGTTGATACATTATTTTAAATTTGTATCGAATAATTTACTCGTCTATTTATAAAAAAGTTTATTAGTGTACTCTTGAAAAGTTCAACATTTTATGATACTGGTTCAACAAGTATTCTTCTCCCTTTGTCGTTAACAGATATCCATTCCTCGGATATTTCTTACTTCATCTTCTCCTAAATACTTTGCTGAGCTGATAAGTGTGATGAAGATAATGATGTTTTTCGGTTGGTTCAACGGGCTATTTCTGCGGTTAAGTGCAGATAGAACCTGCTCGTTATTTGTACTTTTATACTTTATCTAAAGAACTCGTACATGTTCGTGTCTCTAAAAATAATGATGCCCTATTATCTCTTATAGCCGGGTCAATAGCCCTTTCCATGAATTCATCACGCGCCCTGCCATTTCATGTTCTGGTAATTTATTTGCCACTTGACCTATTTGCACCTACCCCCTTTTTGAGGTGCTTGAGATATTTGTGACTTCAATAAAAGGTAAGCCCAAATAAACACCTCTTTTTGTTTTAAAATCATTTTGCGAATTCGTCAAAAGAACATTCATAATTAATTTTCTGGGAATTCGTTCAATTAAATGCTTTGTATATTTTTTCAATATAAAACATTTCCTCTGTGAAATTAACCTTTTGCTAGGACTTATAGTTTAATATGTTAATATTACCAGCCATACACGGTTATTTTGCAATCCAACATGCTTTTTCTTCATCATTATAATCCTGTGGCCATCTGATACAGATCTCTTAGTTAGTGTCAAAATTCCCCATCCCACAGTTACGAATTCTCAGACTCTCAGTCTCATAAATAATGTAGACGGAAAGATAGCAGACAGATATGTAAAGTGCTGTCGTTCCTGCAATGGTCGACTGTTAAGGGTTTCCTTTATCATAGTTAACATCAGCTGCACCTAAGGTCCACTGCTAAAAGGGAAACCCCTACTATCTTCAATTAAAGTATTTATGTAAACGTACTATCGTGGACAAAATCAGATTTTATTTATTTTTTGTTCAACAATTTGTGTACAGAGGTACAGCTTATTCCATATAGGAATCTCTTCCAGCAGACCCATTATTGGGTAAATTATAAAACTGTGGCCATTTTTGGATACAAATAAAATGACAAATTATCGACAAACAATATTTAGCGCACATGTAATGTCTTTACATACTGTATATATACTTAAATATATACAAGTGCAAATATACAATATTTTTTCTCGAAATTAAGCAAGCACCTATTCACACTAGGAGAAACAAATATTTTGGCGAATGAGTGAAAGTCCCCGAAAAAGTGTATCTGGTGCCTCAAAAAGAAATTATTTTCCAGCAATATCTGACATTTTATCTTTCATCTGTTACGTAGCCACGGAATTATTACCTGAATCGTTGCTCGCGCTTATTTGGCTCTCCTCACAGAAAACAATTTCTTTTAGTTCTGATACAAACCCAGCAAAGCGGGTAAGGGTTCGTCTTGTTCTATATTTATAACAAAGCGGTATTTTTAGTAACACTTCAAACAATTAACCTTGCGATTGTTCGTTATTTACATGAAATAATGAAATGCCTCCTAGCGTTAGCGCCGCTTGTTAACACGATATTGATATTTTGTTACCGTCGCAAGGGAGAGACCTTGAAAATATAATTATATTACGCTATAAGATCTAGATAAATCGACGTGGTCGATTAGTATTTCTAATAAAAAAAATGAATAATAAGTTTATAATCTATTTAATTGTATGTTAATAATTAATTACCATTGAGTCATGTCAGCAAATTGCTGATATTGATGTCTCGCTCAATCCAGCAATGTACAGGGATAAGTAGGGATGTGTCCCTTCGGATGATGTCATCCAAAATGAAATCTTTTCTTGTGTTTTTTTTATAGCAATACACATTTGCTGATACGTTGCCATCCAATTCCAGGGGAGGGGAGGGGTCAATTCGGCAGCAATGCATGGCATTACTTCTTATAAAGAAGTTAGTTATGCTGAATACATTAAACTCTCATTGGATAGTCGCGGCTGCGATGTGGTGGTTATGTTCAATTAATATTCCACTATTGGGCTCGTGTGGAAGTTAGATAGCGTTACCGTCGTCCGGTGGCGTCAGCCACGTAATAGCTCATATCCTGTACAGTACTATACATTATTTTAACTTTCTTTAAATAAGTTTTCTGTTTGTATTATTTATGTACGTGAGGGCCATTTAGAAGTCACTAAAGTAGTATCAAGAAATGACTTACAACAAAACCACTTTTACGGATTTTATCGCTGTGTATTTATTTATTTTACTGGTCCGAAATTTCTGAAGCTTAAACGCAACCTAAAGAACAACAGTATTAAATAAACTGCGATAGGATATTTCTTACTTCAGGGCAGTTGTAGTTTCAGTTCCTAAAAGTAGTTGTTTCATTGTAATGAGTAACATTTGCGTAAACTTAAGACATCAATATGCTAGAACTTTTTTATGCCAAACTGACGGTGGCATGTGTTGAAGTTAGTATAGCTTCGTGTGGCCCCTCTTAGTGACATCGTGGATAGGAATCATCCTCGCCCACGCCTAGCTATGATACTGTCCGTAACAGTAATTTAAGTGTTCATTTTCCTCATACTGTAAATCGTCCTTTCATTTAAATGTGATTTTAAAGAGATTTAGAATTTCAAATGGATTTTAGTAGCAGATAGTGCCATCCCGCATTGCTGCTGAATTGGACCGGCACGACCAGAGCGCTTTCGCTCACATGACACAGCCGTGAAGTGACAGTTATTTCGTTGCGCTTCGTGCAGTTTTGAGTACAGAGACAACGCATCTGTATGACATCAATAACGCGGATGTCTATGGGCTGCGTTTGTCGTCAAAAGGCTCCGATTGTTCGTTTAATCCTATACTACAAAAAAATTCCATGTTAAGTAATTGAGTGAAAATGGTAATTTTGTTGGTAATAACAATAAAACGTTTCGTATTGCCATAAAACAGCTTTTATACTTAAAATATTAAAGGAAATTAGTGTTCTAAATACTTGAGGAAAATCTAGTTTTAATAAAATTGAAAAACTTGCTTCAACTACTTAATTGGCCCCGTCCGTTCAGGCTCGAGTGCTCGCTCGAAGGCTCTACACAACGTAGACCGGTCAAGGACTTCACTTAGAACAAAAATAAATCTTTACGTACCTAACGTTATTACATGATGTTTTCTTTGAAATGGAACATGCTAGAACGATCACGAATATACTATCTTCTTTTTTCTTTCTTTCGAACTGACTAGAATACCTTATCTGTACCTTTAAAAAATTGTTTTCTTGTTCTATGGGCCGGCTTCATGGGCTTAAATTGACAAGTAGTTATTCTAGATGTAAGTCTCGAGTACCACACAAAAATCTTCTAATTAATTACCTCTAAATGCAACCCGATAAAATGTTTTTTGAATTCATTTGTTAGTTGAGTTACCAATATTCTTAAACAATAAATTTTAATAGAAACTCTAATAGGAACCTGTGAAACTGGTCCTAAAACAATTTAACATATACATAATATTATTTCCGTATCAAAAGTGTGTTGAAGTGTATATTTCAATAATATGAAATTTAATATAGACTAGGCTCGCATACAAGAACAAGAATTGCACAAATATGTCAAACAAAAATGCTGAAAATCGGTAGTAAAATTTACTAGCGAAGCGGAGACATAAAATTGGATCGATAATCGTAAAACATAGAGTGGAGCCATTGAACGGCATTACTCATATCAACAGTGTAATAATAAATACGCACGTCTCGGATTTGTAAAAATGTTAGGAGTGGATAATCATCCTGAACCCAAGGACTGTTGCTGTATATAATCCTTCTTTTGATGTCATATAAATGTACCCCAAGGCCGATCAGCAGTTTTTGGTGACGCGGGAAACGCGTTTACACGCCATTACTGGACTTGGTTGGGATCCGGTGGTCTCGCGCCACAAATTAGTGCCGAATACCCACTAATATCATCCAGCGTGCCATTGGTGAGGTACATGGGAACTGTGGAAAAAACTATAATTTCAGCATCAATCAGTATTAGTTGAAGGCTCAAGAGATTTTTATTAACGATATTCTAAAAGCAAAGACAAGTTTTCTTTAACAGTTTACACCTAAAAGTACTCGAGTATTGACAAGTGCCTTGAAATCCAATTTGTTACTTTATTCCTTGTTACATATACATGTTTCCTTAAGAGTCTCGAATACTCGTTTTCGCAAAGTAAATTACATTGTCGAGATTATAATGATATTATAATGTCTGAAGTAGGCTACATAAAATATTACGTAGTTGGTCAACATTTGTTTGTGTGGACAGCGAAACTTCAAAGCAAAATGATGGGTGCATTCATTCATTTGCTTGCTTGTCATTTGCAAAACTGATTACGTGTACTCACATTCTGAATCTTTATTATAGATGTTGCAATTCTGTGACATTGTAACTCTTTGGAATCTGTGGTATATGCATTTTATACGTCTAGGTCTGTTGAAAGTGTCATGGGTAAATTTGAAACAGTGTTCAAACATTGATAATCGTGAAAATGAACACTATTACTTTTGACTGAGCACAAGTAAACGATACGTTCTGAAAAATTACCAATCCAACATTTTAAGCGATGTCATTTTAAGGACTTTAAATATTTACTTCCATTGGCAACCTGCTGTATTACACAAGCGGCGTTAGATAATCGATATCAAATGATGTCAACACAATTCTATAAAGGTTTCTTTAGCCCATTTGCTTCCTAAATTTCGTGGTCATTTACAAAATTTCTAACATTACTTTTCTTTTTCTTTCCAGGTCTTAGCGGTTCGAAAGCGGACATGCAACATAGGCGAGAGGTGTTCGGATCAAACTTAATCCCGCCGAAACCTCCCAAAACGTTCCTTACACTAGTGTGGGAGGCTCTGCAGGATGTTACGCTTATTATTCTTGAAGTCGCTGCCGTAGTCTCGTTAGGGTTGAGTTTCTACAAACCGTCCGAAGATGAGAGTGATTTTGGTAAGTAGACTCGATCGACCAAAGTTTTTTTTTTTTTTTTGTAAACCCTAAAATTTGTTCTGGTGAGTGTATTCTAACTAATATTTCGCAACTTTTACTTACAAACCAATTTTAATCCTCACACGAGGCTAAGGACAGATATGATGAATTTCAGTTCTTAGAATAATCAATTCTTTTATAAGTCCCGAGTAAATTTTAATTCCAAAAGCAGATGAGGTTGATAAGATTCCGTTAATGAAAATATAAATTCATAACGATCATAATAAATTCTTGTGTAACCGAATTTTTATTTTCTGATCAGGCTACATGATCAGAAAATAAAAAATTCAGACTAAGAAATATTAATTCAGTACATTTGACTATGTTGAAACAATATTTGTAGAAAATGATAGGTGCTTCTAAGGACCTATCTTTTTCTCTCTAGAGAAGCATTGATGTCAACAATTGATTAATGTTAGTTTTTTTCGACACATAGTAATATAATTATGAACTCAAAATGAAGGATTTAGTTACATTCATAACATTTGTAACATATGCCAGTAGTTATAACGTGTATTTCTCTCTTTTCAACACGATTTTTGGAAAACATAGATCCTGGTAAGAATATGTGATTAGAAGTATGTACCCCGCACTAACACTTTGCAACTTAGTAAATTATCCTGGACTTTATTTGTTATCTAGAAATAGCATATTTGTAGAAATTAGTTTACCTTTTGTACTTCAACCGCCTTGATTCCTTTCCCTTGTACTGCAATTACAACCTTTCCTGATCCATTATTGCTGATGTTTTCTTATTTACATCTCTTTAAAATCATTCGAGATTAATCTCAAGCAATTAATGGTATAAACAATTGTTTTTGCTAAATCATAAAATGTGTAGTGTAAAATAATGTATTTTCCCGTGTGATACAATACTTATAAAAATCGAATAACTTGCAAGAATATAGTGAAATACTTCATTTTTATTTATTGTTTCTAAATAAACCTTTTGTTGAATTTGTAGCTAAAACAACGATATTAGATGATACATATTTAACTCAATCAATCAATCAATCAATAACCGTTCTATAAATATCCTCCAAACCTTTCTTTGTGCTTTTGTACTGACTAGTTGTAGTTCTTTTAGTTCACTGTAGATATATTTATAAGATCACTATTTTTATAAGATCACTTAACACAGATCTTCGACATCGGTGCCGTCAAAATAATCTTTATTTTGTAATCATGTGTCCGCCTGGACGAATGCATTGCGCTTTTGCACTGTTTATGTGTTGTCAGTGAAAAAAAAACCAGTGGGGGTAAAATGATGGGTGGACACGTTTATGACAAACATAAATAACGATACATGCCTGGAACAATTAGTAGTGCTATTTCGTACACACCTTTCCTTTATTACTAAACTTAAATTATGTATTGTTTTTTATTTATGTTTGTCACGCGAATTAATTATTTTTATCGAGTATGTGTACTAAATTTACCTTTTCTAGGACGATGTGAATTACAATGCGTGTACAAAAGTGTGTTCAAGGAATGATAAGTAGTATTTGTTAGACTAAAGACTAATTAATCGTTATTGATTGAGCCAGGACTAAGTCGGTTTGGACTTGGACGTTGGAAAGCAGATTCTGTTTTGGCGGCGACTTTCATTTGCATCTGCAATCACTAACATGAGTGCGAGAGAGAGTTGAACACACACTAATCATCTATTTGATTTTAGTAGATCTAGAAATATTTGTGTAACACTTTTATCATTTTTACTTTTGTGCCCTTAGCAGATTTAGCATTGTGTGCCCTAAAACCGATACATTGTATTAGAATTGTTTTGTAAATTATTTCACACAAGTGCAGAAATATATTGAATCGCCAAAAAGGATGTATAAATTTACAAAAAGTGTCTTGGAAAGAACACTGCAGAAATCACCCATCGAAATTTAGAACATCACTGTGTGTTTTATGGAGACTAATACGAACAGTTCTTGTGAGAGAAGGTGTAACAATCAAATAGACATGGAATTAGAATTTTGGAATTTAAGCGATACATAGTTTAATATATTTTTTCTGTTTTCAAAATGATGTTCGGAATATTTAGATCCTGGTAAGAATATGTTTGGATATGTCGAGTGCACGCACTGTCCGTCTCTTAGCGTGTCTTAAGCTATACGTTCGTAGATATAGATTGCAACTGTGTCGTCTCTTGTTAATGTTCGTTGACGTCTTCAATGTTTGTTAATAATGAAAACCTAAAACGACAATGTTTAAAATTTTAACCTGCTTCTATAACGCACTAATAATAA
>JAFELO010000198.1:189197-236765 GCA_017140195.1 Eumaeus atala
AAAGATCGTCCTTCGATAATTAATTAAACCTATTGGAGTTTAAAGCCGAGTATTCAATAGGGGAGAAATGTCTCGAGATGTGGCGAATTACATGTAGTGGGACATGTCTCGGGAGAGATGTCACCTATAGAAACGAGGCTTAATGTCGTTTTTCTTCCATTGAATGGGTTAAAATTTAAAAACTTTAAGCTTTTATGGCACTGACACAATTATGATTAGAAAATCGTTAAATAAAAAAAGAGCACGATGGGACATGATTAAATATATGTTTAAAGTAATGGAAAGAATGAACTTACGAATAGTGATCGCGTTAATTTAAAGCAACGACAATGTTTGATTTGCATTAATCAAAATGTCGAAGGGACGAGACATTGTTTGGATCTAATTTTAATTACTATTATGACTAAGTCTTCTGCAACAATTTTACCTCTCTATCTTTCTGTATCTTATATATATACCTATACGACTAAATAACTAAAAAACTACATTAAATAATTGGTAATAAAAACATTTTTGCTTGTTATATAACGTAACCTACTTAAATAAATCTATTTTAAGGCCGGCCACATTGAGTTGGAAGCCCGTTTCGAACTTACGGATGGACTTATGGGATAGCTCTAATGTTCGAATCCACTTTTCGAATCTGAAATTCAACCATATATGGCCGATCTTAACGTCTCTGTAAACTTTATAATAAAAATATCTTTGCTTATTTACCACAAAATACCATGTGGTTGATAATTTTATATAACGTATCTTAAATTCTATATCAAGGTGCAGGTATTTATCAGGACAATTTCAAAGTTGTCAAATATCCATGTAACAATTATATAAGAAATACGATGCTGCATATTTTGATTTGCTTATGTACAATCAAAGGCCACATGCTAAGTACATATGTATTTTATCAAATTATATTAAGCAATTAAACTAATCTTATAAATTTTAAAATTAAAAATAAATTTATTGACAATCGTATTAATAAAGCTATTCCATTGCTGTGCAGCATGATTAGCTGCATGATTCCTTCTATCTGGCTATAATGGCCTTTCCACTGCGACTTAAACATAATATGTACTAACAAGATACGTATATTATACAAAACATAAATTAAAAAAGTACCTTCACGCCTGGCACATATAAATAAAAATTGTCTATTTTTAGGTTCCCCACAATTTTTTTTTTTATTTTTAATTTGGTTAATTTATATATGAAACAATAATTATGTTCCCACTTGACCGTATAACAACAGTCTGTTTTGTTCAGTGTGCGCTACGCAACCATGCACGTCGCCCTAGCATTTTTGACGTCATCGTGCCTCCTGGCGTACGCGATGTGGCGTACACGTACGCAGCACCGAAACAGCGAATATATTATTCCCGATTTGTAATTAAAATAATTGCAATACCACTTATATCACTATATAGTGTATTGGTGTACTTATTGTTCGCATAAGTTACTTCCGCTGAAAAAAATTATGTTGCCACTTGTAGTTCACCATGATCGGCTGAACTTAATAGTTTAAATTGAATTTCAATAGTACGTGGAACCGCACAGCAATTATTAATTCATTGTTTTTGGGACAACATTACAAATATTTTAATTATATTATGAAAATATCATAACATACATTTTATTAATGTGATCAAGTTGATATTTCCGGCGCAAATACATGCATTTCGCCTGGCTTTTGTCGGTCTTGGTGAATACTCACTGATAGGGAAATATAAATGCCTTCCCTTTTTTCTATTCAGATGCAATTTGCCTTGTTAGGCTAACCATTTTACTTCGCGTCCTTAAGTCGTTCCAGATAAACCATAAAAATCTTGTAAGGCTAAGAACTATCAATGAAGCAATTTTCGACCCCGACCGGGCTTGTAGTTTCTACAGAATACATGTAAAAAACGTTACCTCAAAACCTTATGAATCACTTTTCGCCCGCGGTGTGCGCGGGTTGTATTCGGCGGTTTATCTCAGCCACGGCGGTCTGGACTTCAACTGATAGTCAATCGTCTTGTGAGTTTTGAAAGAAAACCGCAAACCGTCACCGCAGCGGGTGCGAGGAACATCGCTCCGTGTCTTCTTAGCCCAATTAGTAGCATTCAAATCAGTGATGCGCCAATATATATATATATATATATATATATATTATAGATAATGTGTCGTTAGTTGTCACAATCCTTTTATGTGCTAGTTTAGACTGTGACACCTATCCTCTATTACAATTTGGTAGCCATTCCATCGTACCAATACAAACTTTTACGTAGTTGCTTCATGTTTCTATAATTATTTATGCGTTTGAATGGATTGTATGTGATGAATGTAATGTATAGAATGGTAATTCATGGACAAGTAATAGTGGAAATAATAAAAATATTTATTTATTACAATAAAACTACTTGTACGGATTCACATATCTTACAATCCCGGCATTTCAATGACATAATTATTGAGGACAGTCTATTTTTTTATAATTTTGTGATCAATCCTTCATCCATCCATCCATCAGTATTCCCTCTATTGACAGCTTGGTCCTCATCTTGTGACTCTAAAGGTACCGAAACGTCGAGATTGTAACGAATATATATTATATAATAATATATCAAGGTTTATATATATATATATAAACCTTGATATATTCCGTCGTGAGTAATTTTATTGTAACATCCGCGTAATGTTGATATGTGAATATGATGTGTTAATGTTTCAGCGCATCTGGACGAGGAGGAGGGTCACTACCAGTGGATTGAGGGTCTGGCGATCTTAATATCGGTTATAGTAGTCGTCATAGTAACAGCGTTTAACGATTATACCAAAGAAAGACAATTTAGGTATGTATATGTTACTTGTAAATCTTTTTTAATTAAAATACAAATAGTCTATTTATGAAGTCGGGTACACATATACGAACTTCTGGCGCTGTTACACTTCTGTGAAAGCTTATTAATAATGCCTCAATTATATGGTTATTATTAATCATCAATTTATCAATCATTCCGCCCCATCCGTAAATTTGTACCATATTCTGTATCTTTTTTAACATTACTTAACATAACTACTATAAAAGGTCCTCACCCGTGAGGCCTGGTGCACAAGACGTAGATCTTAATCTAGTTTGGTTTCAAGTCTACCACACATGTATCTTCGGATGTTACACTTTTTAGATGTTAAGTACCTTGTAATTTGTGGAAGAAAATGAATCCTTTTTTATATCAATTATATAGATCGAGATATCGTAGATCTACGAGTATCTCAGCTAGTGTATATTACTATATAAAAGATATTTTATTAAAAGAGCAAAAAAGTATTTAATTGTTTATGGGCTGCCTAAAACAGGTTGAACGTTTATGTGGCTATTGATAATAGTATTACCAAACTACCGTCACCATGTTCGAGATATCGGTAGTACATGACACATCCCTATGCCAAAAGAGTAACAAATCTCCTTAGCCTTATTTTTTTTTTGCAATTTCCAGAGGGCTCCAATCTCGAATAGAAGGGGAACACAAGTTTGCCGTGGTGCGGGCCAACGAGGTTAAACAGGTGCCTATAAGCGAGATAGTCGTGGGGGACATCTGTCAGATCAAGTATGGTGACCTTCTACCCGCCGACGGCATGCTGCTGCAGAGCAACGACCTCAAGGTACGTTAAATTCAACAACCTAACCTAACATTAAGTAAATTACATAACAATTTTATGTACCATAGTCACACGCGTTACGAGCTGAGTCTAACTCATATTTAGGAAATGTCAAGCCGTATCAGAGGACATAGAATTCAGCCCCCAATTCGATCCGATTTGTCTAGCTCAAGTGATGCCGCCGTACCGGTTATGATCCTCCCCATGAGCCAAGCGTAAACGTCAGCGCCGAGACTATTTTAGACACCGCGCGCGAGACGCCCCCGGCGCCAGAGTCAGGGGAGGCGAGTACTCTTGATCCCTCTGGCCATGATAATAATCGTTAAATTGCTGTTACAAACAAACAAACACTCATATCCGGATGCGTCTCTCCCATCTGCGGTAGAGAGAGAGGTCGGTCTTTCTTTCGTCCCCAAACGTAGTCTCGTCGCCCGACGAGCACTCATAGCAATTCGATGCAGCTGTATTGGGCTTCTCTTCGCTTCCACACCATAAAAAAGGTCCGAAAAAAGAAGAAAAAAAAAGACACTTTTATTCGTCATTCCCAAGACCCTCATGTGTAGCCCTGGGAGTCAGCATGTCACAAGACGGTTCTAGCTTGGTATGTACGATCCTTATAGCGACTAGCCGTGGCCCGCGGTTTCGCCCGCGTAATATTTATCCCCAGAGGAACATTATTTTTTCTAAATGTAATTTCATCTGTACGTAGTTATTTTATGTGAAAAAATGCTATCATAGATAAATCTATTGCATTTACAATGTTAGTAGGAGGTGGGAGAATAAGATATCCAAGGTAGAACTAGCAGCATCTCGCGACTTCATCCGCACACACCCCAACGAACGTACGGGTAAATTTAGTAAAATACGCGATGTCTACACACTAAAAGGAACCTATCTGCCAAATTTGAAGTTTGTAGGTTTTACACTGGGATTTCATAATTAATCTATGGGTTGCATTTCGCATTTATATTTATAGATTATTGTACTCAGTGCATGCCAAATAAGACCGCAGTCTTGTGTGAGTGGAAATAACGTAACGCTCCCTTACAAATACTCATGTTCACTAATTGGGATCGAGCCGACTAGCCGCAAGTGCGGTGAAATAAAACGGTAGCGTTCGATATCGATATCAGATACGGCGCCGTCGTCAGCGATAGCGATACGATCGCGATAGCAGGGTTATTGGGTTATCGACATGTGCTTGCGTGGCTACGTATATCCCTCACTCACCTTATTTGTATTGAACATTTTCGATATGAAATATATTTATTTTGTACAGTATAGAGGGTTAAACTTGCAAAGGGTTTTTACGATCCTATGAACATCCGCATAATTGCTATGCCGATGCGTTAACTGCTTTCCTCTTTCCGCTTCCTTTCGGCCACTAACAAACCACACGGAACATGACACCAAAGCTTTATGCCAGTATCATGAGAGCAAGAGGTACCTCATCTGTGCCGACCCCAATTCCGCTGTAATGCAACAAGGCACATCAAGAGAGGTACCATGCTGAAATGTGTGAAAGCCTTGTATCTTCGTGGTGTTGTTTTAAATGTACTTTTTTATATAAAGCTGTGCAGAGTGTGAACGAGAGACATCACCCAAGCCACGCCGGCTCAATTCGTCTGTAATTCAGGATAAACTTTCCTAAGTTTTGATATTTTTTCTACCAATACCAATTAACATGGACAAAGTACTATGCGACAATTCAAAAGCTGCATCTATCATTATTAATGGTTTCAATAAATAATATAATGTGCTAGAATAAAACTACTCTTGTTGATTTTATCGCGGTTTGTTTAACCATCCCGACGTTTCAGATGCTTTAAACCATGATCACGGGTACACTGAGATGACAGATGGCCCGATGCCATAACTATAATTTGCACAATTGTTTAAAAACATTTTCAACAAGACGAATTTATAAAAATGACCTCCACTCGCACGAAGTAACATTTTTTTCCTCATTGAACCGATTTAATTTCAATATAATTGTAAATTCACGATGAGAACACTCGTAATCGTTTCGGTAAATTGTAAAATTTACATGTCAGACAGAGGGCCGTTAATATCTTTTACATCTCATGTGGGACTGCAGATGATAAGTTGTACGTAAACACTGATATCACTACTGATAACGCCGAGGGACTGCGGTGTTTTTATCACTTAATTCTATTGACGCTCGTGGTACAGGTTTATTTTTGTGTAACTTTTGCCTACCTCCATGAGGCGTAGATTGGCTGCTCAAACAAGAGGTCTTCAATGCTAGATATCGGGTATCGGCTACGGCGGTCATGTCTCTAGAGACTAGGCAAATGTGTAGGACGGCCGCACGTGTCTGCAGACAAAACAGTACTCTCTATTCCCTTATTCAGATGGGACAGGACATACGGCCGGAGAGAAAACAGGCACAGGATATAATAGGCTTATAAAAGTTCCCTCTAACCGGAACCCATCGAGACCTTGATTGGAACCTATGAAGTGGGCCGTTAATATCCTAACGTAGCATTGTTATAAATTTAAAATTCGAATGACTGAAGGAAATTTTCCGACCATCTTACACATTGTACACGGAAAAATTGTGTTATTGTTAAATAAAATAATCGTGAGACTTAAAAGTGAAAGCTGTCAAAATCCTTATCACAACTCACATCTTGAAGACTTAGTTTACTTAGACTTAGTTATTAAACTTACCTATTATCTAATTGTCGTAAAAGTGAAACAAAATTCAATATTGGGTATTGCTCCCAAATATTCACCACAAAGATAAATATTATTTCAGTAAATATTGTATGACTGAAATTTTTCGGAGGTACATACTTAAGACGCAATTCAGTTACACATTGTTTATTTTTGTAACATCGAACGCATCGGCATGGTGGTTATGCTGATGTTTATAGGCGTCGGTAGGCGTAAAAAGGAACCGATGTCTAAACCACTAGTGGATTCTAAGAAAAAACAACAACCACTAGTGGATTCTAAGATATATACTTTTACAAGCGTAACCTCGGTCCTATTCGTTCCAATGGTATACAGCCTATAACCATCCCATTAATGCACCTATCATCACAAATGCTTTTCGAAATCGGTCTTGTGGTTCTGGAACCACAAGACCGATTGCGAACTCCTCTCCTCTGGAGGTTATTGCGTTGAAATAAATACAAAACTTATAACCTTTGTAATATTAGTACCTAGGTAAATATTATGTAACTGGCACATAATATAGAAAAAATAATTTTCCAGATTGATGAGTCTTCGCTAACGGGAGAATCGGACCATGTGAAGAAGGGTGAATCATTTGATCCTATGGTGCTATCCGGAACTCACGTTATGGAAGGTAGGGAAACCCTTTTCCTCCAGTGCATTATACACGTGTCATATTCAGTACCTTTATGAGCCACAGTTATGAGCGAAATTAGTAATAAAAAGTGGATTTAAGACGAGGATAAAAAAGAAGAGCCTTATTCTCGAGGATGATCCGAACGATCCAGCTTAAGATGATCAAATGTTTGACAGCCCAGATTATTGATACAATTTTTGACAGCCCAGATTATTGATACAATTTTTGACAGCCCAGATTATTGATACAATTTTTTTCTTTTTAACCCAAAACTTTAAAGTTGTTGAATACATCAATGCTGTAACTTCTGTTTTGGAGTATAAAGAGAACACTTTAACAAACAAACAATAATTTTTACATGAGAATATTAATTGTTAATTAAATTCTTTATATGAAATAAATTACAATATAATTTCTAAATCCCGATCACGGCAAAATTCCGAATTTCCAGGCTCTGGCAAGATGTTGGTAACCGCGGTGGGCGTCAACTCCCAGGCTGGTATAATCTTTACGCTTCTTGGTGCCGCAGTAGACAAGCAGGAGAAGGAGATCAAGCAGATGAAGAAGGGTCAGTATCCGCACCTTTTACCCAGTAGCGTAGATATAGAGATGTCCCCCCAGTTTATTTACACGGGCGTTTTTCCTTGTTCCAATTATGTCAATTTCTTCCGTCCATATCTTACAGTATTTAAAAGTTAAAAAAAAAAGAATCGTTTGCTCTATTTTTAAATTATGATATTTTTTTTCTTGCATGCTTGCTTCATTTTAGCTATCAAAAGTGACAATTTGTAATGAGAAACAACGCCCTCTCCCTGCATAATTAGTTTTAGTTAGTTATAAAATACACTGCTCGTTTCTATCAAAAATATTTGAAATATTTTCATCAATTACGGTTGAGGGAATATGTATTTTCTATGTTGGCACAAACGTGTCAATTTTTTTATTTGAATGAGCAATGTATGTTTAACATTTGACGTTATTGACAGATTTTGGCTACTTCTACACGAGTAGTTGTTTAACTCAAATATCGGCTTAAGGTTAACGAAATTGATCCGAAACATTGTTAAGCGCACAAATAAATTTCTATTTGTAAAATGAAGCGACATGCTTCATTACAGCCAAATTGGGCCAGCACACCCGGGGAGGTACCTCTCGCTTTCGCGCTTCTTTCTCGTGCGATTTGTAAGTTTCGAAAGGAAAAAAGGCGGCTACTTGTGTATGCGCCTGTAGGCTACAGTTTTTTGTATTTATCTTTTAAATCTTTAAAAATTTGCAAATGTGCATATTATTATTCATTTTTCAATAATGTCTTACGTTACGTTTTGTAAAGGTTCTGGTTTTGATAATTGCTTTATGATGTTCATTTAAAATGTCACTATTTTGCGTAATTCACTTACCAGAGAGAGAGTTACATACATTTCCAATAAACTTTTTATATGTGACGCCGAAGTAATAGTAGGCATACACGAAAATATGTATGTAAAATAACACAAGGTCGAAAAATAATTAATTAGAACAATGAAAGATTTTTGTCTGACCCATTTTTCTCCTCTCTGATACTAGGATGAGGATTTTAAAAAAAGGGTATAAAAATTATTTTTTTTTACTTAAAAAAAACTCGGATATATTATTTTTTAGGTAATATTTGAAAATAGTGTCTAAATATTGTGCAAGTGTGACAGACCCTGCACTTTCGAAAACTTACCAAGTTACAAACTTACGTGCCGCAGATTTACTTCTTATAAATGGTAGGCGTTGAGACTACGAGTGCAGTTATAATCTACACCCGGCTCAAAATTTTAGCACCTAGACATAATGACAACTACTGTCAATAACGTCACGGTGGCGACTTGAGTGTAGTTGATACGCAATGTCATCTGTCATACATGACGTAAGCGTGTTTCTGCCATAGAAAACGCACTCCCGTCCCTTTACATACTTTTTTTGGAAAATTCTGGTTAAAAAAAATATACCGATATGACTCAAACAAATTAAAATATAGTTACTAATTATTAGAAGTAAATATATGTTTTTGTTGCTAATAGAGGGTTTTGTAATCCGACACACCAGACTTCTCCTTTACATGAGATTATTTTATTTATTTTTTTATAAATATTGGGATATTCGAGGTTTTGGTTACCGAGCTGTTCGTTGTTCGTGTTGTCTGACTAATGGCCTGAGTTGTCTTATGTGAAGCATGTGTTAGTTTACCCCATCCTTTAAACCGTAAAATAATCTCGTTATATGCATTAAATGAACCTTAAAGCATAATATAAAGCTATCGCACAACTTAGGCATCTGCGAACACGCAGTGCTTATGTCGTGCGACTTATGGGTCTCCTACACGGTGCGATTGATCTTTACAATCTGATATTTAAGACCCACAGAAACGACGACTGTTTTCTATGCCAATATCGTCAACGAATAAAATTTTTCTATATGGCGTTGCAATTTCGTTTTGATATAAACCTCCAAAATCAATCGTACCGTATGTGGGACGCCTTAGACTTAGCTTCACATACATTATAGTGTGACCCGTTCAATGAATCAAAAATTTTTTTTTATCCATCCCCCGACCCCGGCCCGCCGCACACCCTCCACGACGAACATGAATATAAACATACACATTTAAACTGCATCGTGTAAATGTTGACCGCATGGTGTAAACAAATATGTAAACAAAACAATATAAATAAATGTGTATGCTTGTTATAAAATGTTGGATAAAATCCACGGCTGACAAATTTCTATGGATAGAAGCTAAAAAGCAGCAGAAGAAAGGATCGCAGCGCAAGAGCCTGACAGGTAAGTCGTACCCTATGCTAGGCCAAGCTTGCAGCCCTGTGTACACTCAGGGCCAGATTTAATGTTTAATATTAATGTCGCTTGCTTACTAACGTTAACACAGTAATTCTGCCCTTAAGTGTACTTGATAACACTATTATTTTAGCTTAAAACAATTATAAATAACTTACTTAAATTTGATAAATGAAACCTTTAATAATTTAAACACAATAACAAGAGTATTATTTTATTCTCACATTTAAATTGTATTTATAGGCATATTAAACTCTCAAGTGAGTAAAAACTTACATAACGCTTTTGAAATTCTAAATCGCATTTGTGTATGTGTCTGTTATTGTTTGGTATAAAAAGAAAAGGTTCGCTTCGTGGACATAAAACATTATTAATTTTTATATACCAAACGGTAGCAGTGGATGTTAAAATTCATTAACAAAAAGCGCAACAACGCTAGGTGACGACGAATCGACCCTCCCAGCGGGCAACAGTCACGGAGCCAACCACGCACACCCGGACGACAATCACGTGGCAGCGCCATCTACCGAGAAGCCCGCAGCCGAGTCCGGACACAAGAAGGAGAAGTCTGTGCTGCAGGCCAAGCTCACCAAGTTGGCTATTCAAGTGAGTACTTCAGGCATTTTCTTTTGATCATTTTACTGAAGGTAGAAAGCTAGTCGCTGTCACGATTTGTGTGAAAGGTAACTTTCTGCTCCCCTTTAATGCGGATGCGTCGTCACCCTCTACCGCCATAGGTGATTACTAGTGTCATGCTGCATACATCAAAGGTGCCTCACACGTGGAATTTTGTTCAAACACAGTTAAAATAGGGTAGCGATTTTGCGAAAAGAATCGGGAATACCGCGCATTTTGGCAAAATCGCTGCAGGAAAGATGTTACGCATCAAAATGCACGTCCTAATGGTTCCGCAGTTATTCTTTCCTCCAGACTTTAGAAGAAATGATATGCGACAACCCCTCAACTAAATACAAAATGTTTCTTCTTCCGAATTTTATGTAAATGTTTTTTTCCTACAGATCGGCTACGCTGGTTCTACGATCGCTGTACTGACAGTTGTAATACTAGTGATACAGTTCTGCGTGCAGACGTTCGTCCGCGAAGAGAAGCCGTGGAAGGCCACGTACATCAATAATCTCGTGAAGCACCTCATCATAGGTGTGACGGTGCTCGTCGTAGCCGTGCCGGAGGGCTTGCCGCTCGCTGTCACGCTGTCTCTCGCTTATTCAGTTAAAGTGAGTCCTTATTTATCAAGAGCAAGAGAAGTGTGAGGGGACGCCTCTCTTATTTTATCAGTGGCGTTATTAGGGGTAGGCAAAGCATGCCTTTGGCCTTACACTAGAATGGGAATCGCAGTTACTTTTATAACCACCTTCAAACTCCTTCAAACTCCGTAAAATTTTCACTGCTACTTCATGAGTTTCTTTATTCTCTTGCAGAAAATGATGAAGGATAATAATTTAGTGCGGCACTTAGACGCCTGCGAGACCATGGGAAATGCCACTGCCATTTGCTCCGATAAGACTGGTACTCTTACGACCAACCGAATGACCGTTGTGCAATCGTATATATGTGAGAAACTTTGCAAAGTCACGCCCAACTATCGAGATCTACCCAAGGAGGTCGCCGAAACTATGATTGAGGGGATTTCCGTCAACAGCGCCTTTACTTCTAGGATTATGGTGAGTAATAAACCATATTATTATAACAAATAATAAACCATGATATTATTCGCTTCTCATATTTATAAAACCAAACACGCTGTATGTACACACAGCGTGCTTGGTTACGTATACAACTTGATAATGCACGTAAATGTAAATTGTATATATTTGTCGTAACATATCAAACGAGTGTCGGTAATGACACATTCATGCCATTTTTATCTGCACTATTCTGAATGTAACATTAAATCTGAAAACAAAAATTCCGACAGATTGAAATATACGACACGTCTTGATAAAGTACGTCAATTCGTTCAGGCTGTAGCAGAGAATATAGAAACCTACATACATACATATTACGTACATACATACATAGCCAAAGACATCACCCTCCTTGTGACACAGTTGAATAAAAAATTCTAAAGAGATACTTATAATATTGTTTCTCTCACACACAGACACACTGTTTTCTACTCATTCCTCACGTTAGTAGCTATAATCATTGTAACGTGACTTGCAGCCATCTCAAGACCCCACAGCACCACCGATGCAGGTCGGCAACAAGACGGAGTGCGCGCTTCTCGGGTTCGTGGTGGGGCTGGGGCAGAGCTACGAGCTAGTGCGCGAACGCTACCCCGAGGAGTCCTTCACCAGGGTGTACACGTTCAACTCCGTGCGCAAGAGCATGTCCACCGTGATACCTTACAAGGGCGGATATAGGCTGTACACGAAGGGCGCTTCCGAAATTGTATTGAAGAAGTAAGTACCTTATTTTTACTGTTTATTATATTGTTTGTATCGCGTTTGGCGTCCATTTCCATAAAGACTAGCCAACGGAACATAACACTATAGTGCTTAAGTCCACCTTCTATTCTCTTATTCCGATGGGACGGCAATCCGTCATGACTGCAGAGGGATTCAGACACAGGTTCGTCGACTTAAAAAGTGACGTGAAGTAAAAGGGAAAGGGAGAGGGCTACACGAGATTCCTTTTCCAAAAAAAGAAATGGCAGTCGTAGGGTCTGCCGAATGAAGTGAAAATCAACCATAAATTAATAACAGAGACCTAAAGTTCGTAGCACACGCTCGTAGCGACACGCAAATGTGCTACGTGTTAGCATAGAACTCACTTCCAGTGCTACGCAGAATATCTTAAGTTGATGCTTTCTATATGATCAAACATCGAATTAATAAAATTATATTACCTTAGTAATTGTAGCACGTGGTGGCACGAATCAATACGGTTTTCACCCTACCTAAAAATGTCTTACGATAGACGTATTTACGTTCCAGATGCGCATTCATCTACGGCCACGAAGGGCGACTGGAGAAATTCACTCGCGACATGCAGGAGCGGCTCGTGCGGCAGGTCATCGAACCCATGGCCTGCGATGGTCTGCGTACCATCTCGGTCGCCTATCGGGACTTCGTGCCGGGGAAGGCGGACATCAACCAGGTGGGTGATTAACACTAACGGCTACAATCACAAGCCTGACTCACTTCAGTCGTGACGTGTAGGATCTAATGTGAGCGAGGGGTCACGCCCGTAGCTTGCCTCTAGTACCTATATTTATCACGGGCCTTCTAAACGATTATAAGAGATTCATTGGCAGCATGCTTTCTAATATGTTATTTGGAATATAATCAAATAATTATTGTTTCAGGTGCACATAGACCAAGAGCCAAACTGGGATGACGAAGACAACATTGTGAACAACCTGACGTGCCTGTGTGTTGTGGGAATTGAAGATCCAGTCAGACCTGAGGTTAGTACTTCATTACTATTCCATTGGTGTACCATCTATGTTACGGCAGATTCGAATTCCGGTCCTAAGATTTTAGATAAAAAGGCGAATAACCCGGCTAAATAGGAGTTTACTTTAAGAAATTGACACGTTTTGTGTGGCAGGTGCCTGAGGCGATCCGTAAGTGCCAGAAGGCGGGCATCACGGTCCGCATGGTGACCGGTGACAACGTGAACACGGCGCGTTCCATCGCAGTTAAGTGCGGCATCCTCAAGCCCACCGACGACTTCCTCATCCTGGAGGGCAAAGAGTTCAACTCGCGCATCAGGGACGCCAACGGGGAGGTACGTAGCTACTTTTATCCGGTCGTCGAGATAACTGTTCAACGGGCGACGGATTGGGGGACTCGGTGTCCCGGTCGCGGAACAGAAACAATTTTACGTTTAATTGTGATTATTCTCACTACCTCATAAAAATTCCCCGTCCTATTTTTTTTATATTTACAGTATATTTTTCCTATGTAATAATAGATCTAATGCTAAAATTTTAAGTTATTCTAAATGGATGCAGTTATCGTAAATATGAATTAATTATTTCCAGGTCCAACAGCACCTGGTAGACAAGGTGTGGCCCAAGCTGCGCGTGCTGGCGCGGTCGTCGCCTACAGACAAATACACGCTCGTCAAAGGCATGATCGAGTCCAAGTCGTTCGACACACGTGAAGTGGTGGCTGTGACGGGAGACGGTACTAACGACGGACCCGCGCTCAAGAAGGCTGACGTTGGCTTTGCTATGGTACATCTTTCATATTTTTTGAATAAGGATAAAGATCGGTTTAAAGGTATCGCCTAAAAGTAACACCGTTCGTGTGGTTTTGAGTTTTCGATGGCCCTCTGGAGCGGAAGAGGAAAAGAGGACAACACTAACAAGCGAATGCTCGACACCGGTACCTAAAAAGGAATTATGTTGATTTATATCTAGTGTTAAAAATATCTTTCGTTCTTAACGTAAAACTTGTCTAGGGAAGAAGCTGGTGAATGAATGCGTGGCGAGAGTGTAACGAACATGAGACCAATGAAAACAGGGAGTGACATGGTACAAGTTGTGAATATAGAAAGAGAGAGAGAGAAAGGTATTGCTGTAATTCCATGAGAGATGAGTTTCTTTGTCACTTTCCCTCATAGCCAGTTAAGTTTCGTATGACCAAGTAAGTTTTAATTCGGTCGATGGTCTAAATAAAATTTTGTTTCCAGGGTATCGCCGGAACGGACGTAGCTAAAGAAGCGTCGGACATCATCCTAACCGACGACAACTTCTCCTCCATCGTGAAAGCAGTGATGTGGGGGCGAAACGTTTACGACTCCATTGCCAAGTTCCTGCAGTTCCAACTGACTGTTAACGTGGTGGCCGTCATCGTCGCTTTCATCGGCGCGTGTGCAATACAGGACAGTCCGCTCAAGGTATATAAATACACACAAGTGCGTGCGTGCGTTCGCGTGTACATTTCCGCATGCGTGTATATGTCAAACACGGATTTATACACGGGTCGCGACTGCGATACAGGGCAGTCCGCTTGTATATGATGACACACATACATAAGTGCGTACGTGCATATGCGTGTATTTTCTCATGCGTGTATACATTAAGACTGAGTACCGGTACAAAAAAGTCACTCGATTGCCGGTCACCGGTGACCGCCAATGGCGTTGTATTAAACACTGATACAGGACAGCTTGCTCATGGCAACACATGCGTGGCGTGTGATATATATATATATATATATATATATAGAAGCGTGTCCATATTCACACCATTAACACTCCGGGCACACACGTGACATAATCTACAGGCTGCAGCCTATATCGATTCTAATGCCGTTCTCTACTTCTACATATTGTCTATAAGTTTGAAATATGCATTCGAACAGTTATTCCCTGCTGTTTCATCTGCCATACCTAACTATCCAAATCCATTTATTTACTATGTATAAGACATATATAGACATACAATTTGGGTGTTGTAAAGACAGATTATGTGTAGGCCGTCCAAATGTTATGGGTGAACCTGATCATGGACACGCTGGCGTCACTGGCGCTGGCCACGGAGATGCCCACGGCGGACCTGCTGCAGCGCAAGCCGTACGGCCGCACCAAGCCGCTCATCTCGCGCACCATGATGAAGAACATCCTCGGCCAGGCCGTGTACCAGCTGTTTATCATCTTCTCGCTACTCTTCGTCGGTGAGTCATACAATAGGTTACTGTAGGTAACAACAACACATCTTCAACCCAGTACCTCCGCCGAGCATTGCCTCCTCCACATTCATAGTTCTCTTCAAACTTGTTATTGTAAATTATTAATAAAAACATATTGAAGTATATAGTTTCGATCTGAGTCTATTCAAGTTGTGCTTTGCTCATTGGCAATTCGCGGTCATATCACCTTACGCAGTGTCGCACTATGTACTTCCAGTTCTAGGCCAAAATTATCTATGTGTCCATTACTATCTTATGTTTAAACAACTTAGGTAAACTTGGATTTTCCTATGCAAGTCACTAAATAAAAAGGCAGACGAAAACTTTAGGTGGCAACAGTACTCTTGAAAATCTACAAAAAACAACAGCATGGCTATCGCTTTTCAACGTCTAAAGGTCACTCTGGTACTGATCTTGTAACATCCCATTTCACGGTGATTCATTGCTCTTGCAGTTTTGTTATAAATAACAAAAGAACCACTACGGGATTACCGTTGACATTGTCGTCGGTTGCTTGGGCGACTTTTCTTGCCTTGCTGCCGACTGGACTGTCGATGATGGACTGGTTGAGCGCCACGGTATAGACCAAGGCACTTCTCTGTGCAGGCGACCGAATCCTGAACATCCCGTCCGGACGCGGGCAGGAAGTGGGTGCGGAGCCCACGCAGCACTTCACCATCATCTTTAACACGTTCGTCATGATGACTCTGTTCAACGAGATCAACGCGCGCAAGATACACGGCCAGAGAAACGTCTTCGAGGGGCTCTTCACCAATCCCATCTTCTATTCCATTTGGATCGGCACTGCACTATCACAGGTACGTTCTAACGGCCACGTGTTTTCCTTGAGTAGTTTTTACTTTCTTCTTTTGGCATAGGAGTACAAATGAGATGTCGGACTAATTCTTTGACTACCGACGCCCGCATATGCGTTGCTCTCCTTCACCACATCCCTCAATTGGCCACCGGCATAGGCATAAATCGCATGAGGTACAGCAATGGCCATAATTTTGAGGACATAATCTTGGAAGCGATATGTACCTCACCGGGCGTGCTTGCCCAATTCGTATGAAATGGTACTACCTCACTAAAGCATGTGCTACATTTGCTCTTTGGTATAGCTACAAATTATACATTAGCCAATGTAGCCAATCCCCCACATCAATCTATCGCACCAGGCCACACTACTGCTCCCCGGACCATCAACTTGGGATCTAATTTCTCAAGATGTAAAGAATGGATGAACTTGAATTTAAGAGTTATAGTTTTATATTTATGAATCTGTACACTAAAGCCAATTTCAGGAAATTGGGCGGTGAATTTCCGTAGGTCAGAGAACAAAATAACCCACCACTAGTGAGCCTGATTTCTCTCCGGCCGTGTCCTGTTGCCATTCTATCGCAACACTAATGTCTAGTGCACTGTAGTACGTACACCTGTTCTAAACACTAAGAGCCGCCGTAACCACGAGTACTTTTATATTACATTTAACGAAATGTTACCCGCGACTTCTGGCTCAGTTTGATAATGTGGTGGTTAAGTCCGCGTCCTGCGCCAGATGTCGCGGGTTCGAATGCCGTCTAGGTCATGAAAGTTTATATGTGTGTTGTATGTATTTCTATAATTAAAATCTTACATGTATAAAATTTATAAAAAAAATGTTAAATATATTTCCGTTGTCTAGTCCTTACGGTACTTAGCACAGGCTAGGCTAACTTGGTGTGATAAGTCTACAGATATTATTATTATTACTTCATCCGCGTGGACTACACACAAAACCACAAAGTTATTATTTCTATATGTTTTATGTTGATGTATAATCTATATTAGCCTAAAGTATAGTAACTAAAAACCGTTCCGTATTTTTTACGTAAAAGAGTTTCAAACATACTAAAAAACCTTAGAGTTTATAATAACGGAAAGATATTGGAAATCTAAATGCTCTTTAACATTTCATCTTGTCCTTTATAAGAAAATGTTTAAAATTACACGATGAAAATCGTTATGTATGGTATGACATGCTAAATGTTAAAAAATATGTGATTTTTTCACATCTACAGGATGGATATAAGGTTTTGTTTTACTGAAACGCTAAACCGATGTTCTTAAGTTCTATATGTTAGACACGTCTTGGCCGCCCAAGTGTATATGTGATATTAAAAACATGGGGGCTGTGCGATGACATAAGTTAGACTAAGTATGGTTTCATTGCATATGTACTTCTCATTAATTATTGATCTAATTTATTGATTGTTTACGATTTGAACTTATTTCAACGAAAATATCGGATATTAGAAAATGAAAAAAAAAATGAACAAAACATTCCATGGGGGTACACCCCATGGAATGTTTTGTATTCATCGTCCTATTGTGATCATCATTCTAATATATCTAGAGGCTCTGACATGGAACTGGACCACATGGAATGATATTCCGTGTAACATTGCAGGTGATAATCATCCAGTTCGGCGGCATGGCGTTCAGCACGGCGGGGCTGAGCATCGACCAGTGGCTGTGGTGCATGTTCTTCGGCGCCGGCACGCTGGTGTGGGGTCAGCTCGTCACCTCCATCCCCACCCGCAAGATACCCAAGAAGCTTTCGTGAGTACCTCATACTCCTACACGACAACACACACATGCGAATGTATTGTATGTTCTCCTGCGGGACCTAGGCAGTGCCGTATTTACATAGATGACGGGACCAGTGAGGCCACAAACATAATAGTATTACATCCATGGATACTGTGTAAAAAAAAATGTAAGTACCACCGGGGAGATCCCGCGGAATACTTTTTTAACGAACATGTGAAATGGCGGACGAGAATGTGGCTAGTGACTACCGCCGCCCATAGACTTTCGCAAAGCTAATGCGTCTTACAGACCTTTGTTGGCGACCTTTAAGGAACAGGAATGCTCTTTTTTTCTAATTTGGCCCAAGGATGTAATCTTTTTTCAATCTCACTAATCTAATGTAATACGAGCACTGAAAAACATCTAACATTCGCCGCTAATGCCAGCCATTTTGACAATTTTAATTATTGACGAATTTATTAAATTCGATCCTTGTAAGTTGTCAATATTAATTTATGTTTTTATACACATATCGATAAACTAAAAGTAGATTTATGTATGTCACTGTTGTTGTTAAATATAAGTAATATACCATTTAATAAGGAATTTGTTTGTTGCTTTTATTTGCTGCTATTGATAAATAATATAATTTTGGAAATATGTTTTGCTGTTACTTGTTTCTGCTACAATCTTAGAAGGTAAAACTAAAAAGTAACCTTTCATGTTTCGTAGTCATTTTAACATTTTATTATTATTTATATTTATTAACACGTTATTTAAGATATCGATATAAGACATGGGACGAATTATATATTGTAATTTCCACTACTAAATTGCAAAAACAATGTTCTGACTTTGTTCCTACTGCAATCTTGGAAACTTAAACTGAAAAGTTTCATATTCGTGCTAATTTTGACATTACATGTTAGTTTAACACCGATAAAAGACATGTGACGAATGATGTTATGTATTAATGATATATTCGAAAATGGTCAGAGATGTGATATTAACATGTCATATACATATAGGTGTACCGGTTGCCATATCAGCATAATCATCGGTCGAGAGCCAACGAGGTTTTATTACTTTATTTTATGATTTTGAAAACCCAAATGTTTTGGGATATTCATGGTGTTAACGGATCTATCCGGTGCGGCTGTACTTGAGACAGAATGGGCATTACGACAGTATAACAGATTCAAGAAAATAAATGTGATTATTAAAAAGAGAATTGTGAATCAATTCTAAAAGAATCAGCAAGTTTAAATTTATACATTGAGATTATTATATAGTATTTTCTGTAAGATAAAAGTGGAAAATACTGCATTTAGCCATGTTCATTGTAAAAAAGAATCATAGATTATGACGTCATGATTCGCTTGACATTTCGGTCGAAATTACAAGGACGTGACGTCAAATTGACGCCATTACACCTACACATACATCGAAACTCATTTTGTAGCTGTGATAATGTTATTTTGTGACATAGTAGAGTATATGTTCATTCCGACATTATAGTTCAGTCTGTCTGTCGTCTCGTCTCGCCTATTATAAACAAACGAATCTTGGTTCCGCCGCATCGATTCCATTAACACCTTTTACACCATTAGTACCCCGCTTATATTTCCCAAGAATGCAGTCGCACATGACGCTTTTAACGAGAAATGGAATCTCAAATCACGTTTTGTCTAGACTCATATGGCTTCTGGATTTGACATGTTTTTTTCTAGTAAGGCATTAAGAATGATTTACACGAATCCGGTTTGTCATATCCGTATTTGGTATCCGATATCAAATTCTCACTTGAATAGGCCAATTGCACTGACCGTTTCTGGATAGAGTGTGCTAAAGCAAAAGAAACCATCATATCCGAGGAATATTATATTTACACGGAAACCGACTAGTAAGGTGATAACGACTTCGTCGCGCGTATAAATGTAATGCGAAAGATAGACGGTCAAATTTCTGAAACAAACGTCACAGTGTCACCAATAGTAAAACTGAAATGTGACAAAGTGTTAACTAAAATCGTTTACAGGGCCCTTAAAATGTAATTGTTTTGTTGATGCTTCAGTTACTTTTAAAATTCTATCCTAAAAACGGGCAATGTAATACGTGTTACTATGCTGATCCAAGCTCCAGTGGACATCGAGGTCCTCTGCCATATTATCATTATCTGATTCATGTTATTTAGAGGTGTATCAGATTTGTTTTGACATCATCCCCTGGATCGTGTGTTCATAGTATCAATTTGAAAATGTTGATCTTGGTTTGATTTCTTAAGTTTAGGCAGATGTTACAATACTACTTTAACGGCTTACATCGCGGTTTATGCCAATAATTTACAGTAACGACACGACACGACATTTCGGTCACTACACAGCAGCAATGGTCACGGGCGCACTGAGAACTTCTAGTGTTGAGTCAACTTGTGACCATGGATGCTAAAATTATGGAGAATATTTATATAAACTGCTATATAATCCGTTAATGTAGTTAAATTTTTAATTTTGAAACCGACAAATATGCGTCCTTATTAACATAGCACTACCTGACTTCAGATGGGGAAGGGGCCAACCGGATCCTGAAACGATTCAACCCGGGCCTGATTACGACTCGGATCTAGATAAGAAGCCTCGCGCAGGCCAAATCCTTTGGATACGAGGCCTCACGCGCCTCCAGACTCAGGTATGAATTGCCTCGCGGTGGGGGGAAGGGGGGACATTTACGGATGGACACGTGGAAATTTTCAAGGCTTTGAACAACAGACTTTATTTTATTGCTTGTTTCGATTCCATTTACAATTTAGTAGTTCAAATAATTAGGTATTGTAAAAGTAGGTAGTTTCACTAATATTACTTTTTTTTCAGGATAACGTTTTATACTTAATTTATTTCGCATATCGATTTGCACGTGTCTATCCATTTTAAGATGGGGGGGGGCTATGTATGTTTCCATTGAGGGATATTTTTAAATATGTCTAAATGTTGGATTGGCAACAATTGGGATACGTGAATCAAAGATAGCTTGTTCTAGTCAAAGGAGCTAAATTGAATATGGGAGTAGGTCTTGGTTACTGTTTATATGCAGTATCTAAAAGCTACTGACCAGTTCGATTGACGATGCCTATGGTCCAACACTCTAGTGCTGCTATCACTAGCACATAATTTAAAAAATCTTATTTAAACTTTTTTTTCTTAGCGACTAAAACAAGGCTATATTCTATTGGCCGTATATGTGGGTAATTGTATATTATGCGAAAAAAATATGGGGACGGTGAAGAGTATTTGCTAAAGATGGTTCGCACAAAAGTTTAAAAAAATAATGTATTTAATTTTCATATTTTGTTATAAATATATAAAATATGGAGCTCTATTTTTCTATATTTTATGTATAAAATCTACATGAGTGTTTTTTGTGCAAACATCTTTGCTGACCAAGGCTGTATTGAAGACTGAATTATTTAAAGGCGTGTTAATTTCACGTAGACTAGTTCCTTAATTCGAATACAATAAAATTGCCGTTAGTGTAGAAGCGGCAAATTAATGTATATCTTAAATAAAGAGGGATAAGTCTTAGTTTACAGAAAAACGTTTAAATCACATGAAAGTCAACAGGTCAACACTGCGGATTCTTTGGGCATCCTACGCTAAGTTATTGATGTATTGTCCATAATATACTCTTTTATTTCTGCATACCAAATTAACACTTTTTCAATGCATCCATGAACGCAATAGAGATATCTAGATTACGATTCATTTTTACACATCATTTAGTTACGTTACGAAATGCCGGGTTCACAGTTCGAGAACACTAAAATAAAAATTCAAAAACTTAAAAAAAGAACATTTGTTTAGTTTTTATATATTTTCTTAAATTTTTTTTCTTTCGATTCTCACTTTAATTTCCCGAAGTTCCTTCTCAACTTTTTTTATACCTACACAGAGAAACACTATACAGAGTAATTAGTAGAAATGCTATATTATTTTCGTCCAATTAACAGTAGATATTGTACGGTTGCATATTTTAAAGATTTTTTAAAATTGATAACAAAAAAAAACAAAAAAATTTGCAACCGAACAACACGCTATAGTTTTCGTAATAATAATTATCTTAACACCTGGTTTCATGACATCTTATATCTAAAGATCTATTTCTGTACTTTTTTCGATCTAAATTGTCTCTACTTTTTCTGTCTGTGTCATAAAACCAGATCAATGTACACTAGTTAGTACATCGCGTGTAACTTTGCATGTTTCAACGATACAGTCTGACGCTTCCCGATTGTCGAATTATAATTTTAGATTTTTGTTTCTCAACATTTTGACTGCCCCCCACCTTGTACCCCACCCCATTGGCATGCGATTTATCTAGGCTACTTATCCCTCATAAAGATCCTCAAACAGTTGCTATGACTATCCCATTAATACTGTACACATGTACCACAATGATATGATCAATTTCTCTTATCTATCTTTTATTTAGTCATACTGACTGTTTGATTTTTTTTCTACGATTTTTTTGTCTGTTTATAATTTTTTTTTAAATTTTTACAAATAGTGTTTTATTTGCTTGTGAAACGCCAACCCGTTACATCCTCGCTACTATTCCTATACCAAGCTCTGAATGACGCCGTTTACCCAAAAGCAAGGACCGCACGGCGTACGACTAACATGCGACGAGTAGTAACAAATTAATTTTGATATTTGTTCCACTGATTTTTTATTTCGATGTGTTATTTTTGTACCGAGTTGTGTTCAGTTACTGCTCAAGGAACGTTCATTTATTTGAGTGTGGAGTGGAGTTTTCTATACACATAGAGCATGCGTGCTCGAATCACCACTAACAGATTAACGCGTCGTACCTTATCCTTTGCCGTTGTATTGTCAATGTTTTTGTGTTTTTTTTTACGATATTTTGTTTGTTGTTTTTTTTGTTTTGTTTGTGAATGTTACCCTGTGACGTATCGGGGTGTATGTCACTCAGGTGGGGTGTAAGCGTCAAACTGCGGGTATTATGTAGTTTGCCTTGCCTTGTTGGAAAAATATGCCTTTGTTGTGTTATTTTGCATATTTTGTTAGGCTTGTTGTAGCCGTTATTGAATGTATATTTGTGTTCACGAGCGACGGAGCTGTGGTAAGTATGTGTAGATTAACATGCCTAAATTAAATCTGACTAAACAAAAGTGATATTTTTAAAAGCTTTTAAAAAATAATGCGATGTTACAATTGTGTCCAAAAGTATAGAAGTATTGATGCATTTGTAAAATCGATATTACGTCAAAATAATCCACCTTGGCTCCTATTCGATGTTCAAATTAACATGGCATGGTAGAGATAGCTAATATAAAAAATATATATAAAACGTGCGATATAAATACGTGCTATAAACGGAAGTCACGCATAAACGAGAATATAAATAGATTGGTGAACGATATCCGCGTGAACCGTAACCGGACTGGCGAGTTGCGGCGGTTGTGACCCCATAGGACTCCATAGGTCCCCGGCGTTGTGTAGGCGTAGAGTCTAGAGTCGACTTTCAGGGTAGCTTCGGCCTCGATTATACCTCCCATTTAGTTTTAGCTTCTCATTCTTTTGTTTCTTTTTTGTTTATTTTGTCTTATCTGTTTTTTGTTTGGCACCTCTGAGTCATATATCACGAGACACGAGCCTTACGGCCGCATACATTATATTACACCGAACACTATTTAATAATTTATCCAACTACCCGCGTCTATCCGCATGCGTCCAGCGCGGGCGATCATCTATAATGTCTTTCCCCTGGCCGCACGTTTAAAGACTGTTATAGACGGGCTATGTACACAGACAGACAGATAGACATGACTATCAACATATTCCATATATGTCTAACATGTGTAACACTTATGTGTCCCATCAATTTCCACGTACAGACACCCATACAATTTATTATATGTATATTTTAAAGTCTTATTCCGTGTTGGCCTGCTTGTTACTAGACAGATATGAGGACATCACGATCAAACTCTGACGTCGTCTTATACCCCCTATTTTTTGTGTTTAAACCTTTTTGTATATTATATAATTTAAACTAGTCCCAGAATCCAATTACTAACATCGACTGAGGTTGACTAAAGTCTGTATTGCACAAATTATAAGTCACATTTCAGCGATAGCAAGGGATATCTTAAAGAGCCAGTTGATTAGTTGTCAGTACTAGATGACGTCAGTAAGTTAGAGAGCCCATATCTGGCTAAGATGTAAAGCTAGGGCTGCGTCCGCACGTAGGACGGTGTCGAATGGGGCGAGCCGCGCGTCGTTGAGAGATGTTGTTGGCAGCCCCAGCCAGTGTTGGAGACCGAAGTGTAGTGGCGGGCGCGGCGCATGGCGGCGCGCTGCGTGCGACGGAGGCTCACGGTACACCCACCCCTAGCGAACCTAGTCCCACTAGCTTTCCCTAGCTCACTTAGCACCTAGGTCCCCTAGCTATCCCTAGACCAAAGAATAGCCATTAGTGTCATCTCCCGCAATACGCTTGCGGCAAGTTATTCGACACTGGATTTCATTTATCTTAATTCTAACTCTCAAAAATCGTAAACGTGAAATTCTTCACTCAAATGGTTAAGCAATGCAATAGAATTCAATCTTTCCGAGCCCTAAAATATCCTGGATTTTCCTCTCAAAATTTTAGACTTTTACGCGCACGATTTTTTGTCTCGCAGATTTTGACTAGTGTCGACGACTTTCCGGCAACATTCCCATAGTTTTTGTCTGTTTGTTTGCATCTCTCCTGTGGCTGTAGTTGTCGCCTTTCCTCTGGCACAGTTGCCCGTCCTTTCCGAGCACCTTTTTCCACTCGTGCCGTCGAATCACTTTACGTCAACCTTTTCTCCGCTTTGTATCTCATCTAGATTTTTACCATCGAGGCCATTGGAACTCTAGTCGCTAGCACCTAGTTTTTGTTTAGCTGTGTGCATGGTCCTGCACAGGTCATTCGTCACTTCGTTAGCTAGTCGTCGTCATGCGGCACAGGATGCATGCGTAGCATAGTGCGGACGCCACTTAAACTCTGAATACAGTCAGCGTTGGAACAGAGAACATCCACACCACACTCGATATCGGTTAGCGGCGGTCGCGGGCGGTCTAGCGGCGAGGGTGTAGGGGGGCAGGGGTAGCGGGTCAGTTGCGGTTGTGTTGGTTGCAGCTCCGCGTGGTGCGCGCGTTCAAGTCGACGCTGGAAGACTTGGAGGAAAGGCTGTCGGCGCATTCCGCGGCCGGACTACGGTCCCGCCTGCGCGCGCCGCCGGCGGACATCGCCTACATCGACGACGACGCGCCGCCCGCGCGCACTGAGACCACCATATTCTGAACGCACACGCTAGCACCGCGACACATACACTCCCACTACCGATACCCGAGCTCTTGTATGATGATCGATCCTTTGCGGCCAGTGGTGTAGCATAGGCGTCACTGAAACGCACCAAATGTGCTTCGCCCCTTTCCTTTCGTCAATATAACATTCGAATACGTAAATTAGGCCTCGCGAGGCCCCAACCGAGCTTCGCCTACGTCTAGCTACGCCACTGTGCGGGGATTAACACGCATAATTATCCGTCGATCGCTCATATAGGAGTACATTTTTTATTTGTTTGCGACGCGCCCGCGCGCAATTCGTACTTAACCTAATCTCCCTGCGCAATCTCAATCGCTTATGTCGCGGCACGTTCCGATACTGATAGCGGATCGTTATATTCTATCGTAAATTTATTAAGTGTTGAAATTTTTAGATGTAGGTAGTCGATAGCAATAATATATAGACGGAGGCCCGGTGTAGGCTCCTGACCGAATCGTGCCTGTTACCGCGCCAGAGCGGGAATGTTCCACTTCTATCTTTTTGAAGGCTGTCTCGAACGAATCGCATAGCGAGCGACACGGACGCTTGTTTATGAACTACTCGAATTTATAAACGACATGTAGAACGATACAGTTCATGGATTTTATTTGTAAATAATTAAGAAATTTCTCGAACGGATGTATGTATATCGGAGTAACATTTTATGAGATCTATTATACCTTTAGAATTGTACCCGTCTTATGAGCCCTAGCTTTTATAGATATCTATTACCTATCGCATAGGACATACTTTGTAAAAAGTTTAAAGTCTATCACTCTTTTAATACGTAGTTTTAATGTGATCTATGGAATTTATGAAGCAAATCCAGATGTACCCATCAATGACAGCTTTCGTGTTTTGTTTCATAGTAAATTTTGGGACCACTATAACCCGTTTCTACCTATAACAGGGATACAGTTAGACCTACAATATATATTATTTTAGTCGAGTATACATGGAGAACAATTTATATTCTAATAAAGCCAAGTCTACCTGAAGTTTAGTATGAATGGACACGCTAACATTGGAACTGACGATGTGTGACTTAACCGATCTAGCGTATAACGTTATGATAAACTTTCAAGCATATTCCATAGCATTTTTATCATATGAATGTGAGGGCCGTCAAGTCTCAGAAAGAACGCTCTATTTCAGATGTTAACGGTAAGTTTAGGTCTGAGTCGAGTAGGCTTCGCAGGAAGCCGCCCGCCCAAGTATCGAAAGTAGGTACACGACAGTACAATACAGTAGAGCATGAGACCCGTGTTGCACGTTGTATGTCCTCGGTACATACACTCTGGCTTAACGGTATAAGACCCTATCATCTACGTACAAAAACACAATATCGCTCACAAGTAGGTTAGCCTTATGACGTTCACCGATTATAATAGGTGAACGACACGAGCGGCCATTTTGCGGCACATACGTGTCGACAAAATGGCAGCTATTAGATTGTAAGTACAGAGTATCTATTTGAGATGTTATTAAAAATGTTTGGTCTAGTGTTCTTTTTTTTGTATTTAAAATTAATTTTGCTTCGCATTTAAAGTGTGATCATGCTTATGTTACAGCGTTTGCATGTATACCGATGTCTGTGAGTATGCACAAGATGATTTTTTACATTAGATGTTTGGTAGAATCGTCATGTGGTTATGATCTTATAATGCTTTTTATTAACTTATTGTATTAATTAAAATGCTAGATTTATTATTAAAAAATCAATTTCGATTGAGTTCAGCTTTTCAAATATAAACTACCAAACTTCTAACGTTTAGTGTATAAGCAAATGTATAAAAAACGAAAAAAATATAATATCTCCACCTAAACACTTTGATTAGAAAATAAGCTACAAACCATAAAACATATAAAGGAAAGCCTGCATAATTATTATTTTTATTTTTATCGTTGACTCGGTTGTGTAAGTACTTATTTTCTTATGAAGTTAATTCCTTTGTCTTATTGCTTTTTGTTACTTATATTTTAGTTTTAAAAACTACTTACATACTTAACCGGCGCATAAACATTAGTTTTAAAAGTTCATTTTAATAAAAATATTTATTTCAAACGGATATTTTATTTGACCTCAGAACGCTTAAAAAATATGATCCGTCGCGACACTGCTCACATACTGGATTTTATTTTATCTTTTAAAGGTAGAAATAGATGTTCACTCGGTATTTTAATTCTTTTATACATACTTTTTTATTGCTGGATGCCCGATTGCCCCGCCCAAGCTAGAGAATGACCCTTTCCTAGTTTTTAGGCACAGTATCTAATGAATTTGCTAACATCTACTAAACTTTCTACTATTGCTACTTCCTTCGTAGTATCGGAGTTCTAAAACCAACGTCCTGTGACATTTCTAAAAGACGTGTACGTCAAAGAACCGGCTTATAATGCCGAAAATTTGGGCTTCCAGTCACAAAGAGATTTGTTAACAAAAATAAATAGATTTCTTTGATTTTTGGTTTTAGAAATCCCACTCAATCATTCTATTCTATTAGAAACACAGGCTAGTGCGTTTAGTTTACCCGCGGAAGCCGTGCGTTGCGCGCCAACTGACGCGTACGTCATTGTTTTGCAGCAAAAAGCGGACATTTTGGCCGGTCGAAGGATATTTGTCAATAATTATTTGGCGGAGCACCGGAGGATCAGCGTGCAATCTGGCGGCAGCTCCCTGCCAGCACTCAGCCCCGTGTCGCATCAGAGCGACGATTAAAAAACAAAACATGTCAAAATATAACCCAAAGCATAAATATAACAGAAAAAATACCGCGAAAAAATTTACTTAACCGGCGTCTATGATAGCTTGTTATGCCGCGATTTTACGACTGCCAAAAAAATTTTGTTCCAATTTTTAACATATAATCCATTAAATGAAATTTAGGAATAGAACATAAGACTTCGAAATCATTTACTAAATAATTAAATATTATTGAGTAAAATATTAGTCCTTGCAAATTATATTAAAATATAGATTAAAATCTATGGTGCACTTTTAGATTGAATATTTATAATGTTCTTAAAAAGGATTCTTTAAAGGCCCGATTTTTAATAAAACGTTACATTAAAAATATTAAGACCGTTACGTTTTTGTATATAAAATATTTTTTATATAGTTACTGGACAAACGTATTTTAAAAAATAATTTAAAAATCATGTGCCATGTGTTAAAAAAAATGAAACCAATATTCAAGTGCTTTTATGGACCTTATGATAAGTGATAATTAAATTTGCTTGTTTTGTTTTAGATGTATTTTTTATTGAAGTTGCCAGTATTTAGAAAACTTATATTTTATAGTCTGTGCTGTTTCAGAGCGACGTAAAGGCATAATTACGAAGCATGTAGTGATGCCACACTTCGTTACCAATCAGCTTATGTGTTGTACTCGTATGTTCGTTAATTATACTCTATATAGTCTATGTACATAGCATGATTTTGTGTCGCGGCAAATCGCTTGGACACCGAATTTATGTTCCATAATAAATGTTCTATGTTCAAATTCAAATGATCATCTTGATAAGAGCTATATGATTCAACATGTTATAAAAATCGTATTAGCATGATCGTAGAAGCAGCTTTACATATTTAAGGGTATCATTAAACACCTCTACATCTACGGAAATACACACCTACCTGGTCTTCCTATTTTTTATGTTTTGACAATCACCTCAAGCAAATTTAAATATCAATATGCGTTATATAAATTTCTAATATTTATATGTTAGGTATAAATTATAAGTTTTCTTTTCCTAAATAATCTCAATAATATAATGCACTTGGTGTAGAAAATGCCTGCTAAAATGTAGACTAAAAATGTTATTCTAAAATATAGTCTTAACATGTTAGGTGAACAGGTGATAGTTAACTGAAGTAAAACTTTTGTCAAACGTTTTTTCGTACGCTTATAATGTGTCTCGTACACGCCACATAGTTTTACTCACGAGCATGGACTTGTATATTGGTATAAACAGAGTTTATGCCGCTTTTTGTCTCTTAATATTAGTAATAAAGTATCTATACTCCAAAGTAACTTTCATTTCACCCCCGCGCCCCTTTGGAGCTACATATGTAAGGTAAAAATCGTTGGAGTTTGTTGTCCCGTGCTGGCCGAACGTTGGACGAAGTGTGTCCAACGTGGCCGAATGTTTGTCGTATCGATGTTAGACCGCTTAGCAAATTTAGCGACATTATATTTAGCATGCGTTTTAGTGGCCGCAACGGCGCGCTTGGTGGAAGTTTATCGAATGAAATAATAATATACTTGATAAACTTTCACGTTAATCACAGAGTTTTAGCTAACTAGATAATGTACACGCTTTATTTGTTATCAATAGAGATATTAGACGTCGTAAGTTGTTCAAACTAAAGTAATGTATTTGATGACATATCGATAATCGATATTTTTTAATTGACCCTTCACTATAAAGGGCTGTCAAAATAAGGTAAGTATGAATATCGATGTATCACCACAACATTACTCATGTCGATCACCTTCTTCATGCGCTTCTCTATTTTAGTTTTAGATTTAAAATATTCTAAAATCGAAATGGATCTAGTATGTGAGCGATCGTAAAATATATGTGCTTTTAGTAAATATCGCATGGACGATGATGGTGACACGTAAGTGTGTGCATTACGCTACAGAACACACACACGCACAGAACAGTGTCAAGAGAATAAACGTGAAGCTTCCCACACGCCATGACATACGCTATGTACATTAAAAATGTTGTATCAATATTGTATTATGTTATAATTATTATTTTTTTATTTACACCGAAAGTTTACGGAGCCCTGGATGGAAAGTGTTAAATAGTTTAAGTGCACACACCATGAATGTGCTTGTTACGGTGTAGGACAACCCTGCGATTATATTTCTTTACCTACTCTATTTATAATTTGTCTTTTTCCTACATCTGTATCGCTTAGCGCGGCACGCTTCGGACTCCCAGAGATCTGAACATCACTAAATCGATTGCTATTCTTTCTATTTATGTTCAAACTATTTGTCTTTAATTATGTTTACGTTATTTTATTATTTACGTAATATGTTTGTGAAATTTATTTGTTCCTTTTCGAGAATAGCTTTCGATCGTGTGTACTGTGTAACGCACGGGCGCCACCTTGGTGTCCCTATGTTCGTGTCGTGGATCTCTTTACTTCATGTTCTTGTTTTTATTTTCTTTTCCATGAATCCCCATTGCACACGGAAGGTCATAGGTGGCGAGTTACAAGAGCGCTTGATTCCTGTGCCCTACAGCAAGACATCTACCGATCAAGCTGTAAGATATAAACAAAAGCCTCTCACTCACGTCTACGTTTCACTTTTTCTTTTGTCCTTTTTTATGTTCGACTGTTTTACTGTACTCTATACTTACAAATTGTTTAATCGTTCTATTGTTCTGTTGCTTACGCTGGCCCCTTAACTCCTTTATGAAGAATAACATCTTCGTTTAAAAAAAAAGTAGTTAATTGGTTGGCATAACTCGCATGCATATCATCCGCACGTCTCCTGCATGTTTTATATCAACTATCTTTTTTGGTGTTTGCAAAATTATTTACACAATTCCTAACCAACGTGCAATACGATTTTATTTATGCCAAATCGTTGGAAAATAAAATGTATCCCTTTAACTGCGGAAGGAATTGGTTTCGACTGATCTTTTACAAAGATACGTCATATACGAAATAATGAAAATAGAAAGTAAAAATGTTTATCGATAAGTATAAGAGAGGATCTCCTCCTTAACTTGATAGAATATCTCTAGATAAAAAAATAATTAATTTCTTCGATTAAAAATATTTAAATAGTTTTCTAGTTAACTATAGGCAATTAGTCAATAGTTAAAGTATATATTTAGATTATCCCTATAAAATATTAAAATCATTATCATGGACTTTATAGTAGGCGTATTTATTTTGTTGCCTCATAATTGCACTCGGAATAAAACAAACATACCAGGGACTCGTCATGGACGCTTTCATTTCCATATCTGATACAGCTTTTAGATTTTAGACTAGGTGACGGGAGACAATTATCGTACTGGGAGTTTAGCTTCGCTTTAGGGTGAGAAGGATGTTGCTTCGACTTTGCATAGTAAATGGGCATAGAGCTTCGCGTAGCCCATAAAGGTTAATGTCTAAATGCAGTCACAGAAATGCATGGAACCACGGACGCACACTAACGAACGCGAATTGCCTGTATTCAGAGGATAGTACCACTGCATGGCATGAATTGCCGTACGAACTCAACCGACGACCGCAGGGCATTAAGGGGGTCGGAAGGACCACGGACCTACCGCTTTCATTGTTACACCCTTTTGACCCCTACTCTGCACATGGACATCTGTGACTGGAATTTCGAATTACCTAACGCTTGCCGCCTTTTTTGACCTCGGTGTGCTTTTATTAATGTTTTTTCCAAAAATGTATTTTAATTCACACCACGGCGAACACGGCCATTTTTTGATAGATCTCAAGTTTTTATGTCGTAAAAGTTGGGAAATATCAAGAGGGCCGTGCGTAACACTCAGTCGCTCTGGCTCACTATCTGTTAGTACTGCATCAGGTCCCGTGCAATAAATATGCATCACATTTCACTACTTTATGTGCAACGTCACTTGTCACGTGAATGCATTTCAAGATATCTTTTCAAATTAAGGTGATCCCAACACTATTTTGAAACTCTTCTTGGGTTCACCTATTAACGATAGATTGCTTTATTGCTACTCGACTTTATAATGTGTTGTAAATAATGTCGTGGTCCGTTAGACTAAATCGTAGCATACATAATTCACGATAAGTTTATAATAGAGGTTCCAAAGAAACTATCAAAATAGATATTAGAAATGTAGAGCACTGTTTAAATATAGTTCAATTAATATAACAATAAAGGAAAGTTAGCCTAAGGGAATAGTTGAGAAAACTGTGACTCCGATTGTTAACTCTCGGTGTCTTGTCGCGTTCACGCTGAGGCGTGCAATAAAGTCGCGTAGCAGTGGGGAAAGGAGGGGAGTGAGCCAGGGCGCGAGTGTCGCCGGGTGGGAGCGGCTAGTGACGGCGGCGCTTGCGCAGATCCGCGTGGTGAACGCGTTCCGCCAGGGGCTGGACTCGCGCGGCTCGCTGGCTGACGCGGCGTTGGCGGAGGCGCTGCGCAAGCAGACGGCGTTGTCCAAGCGCCCCCCCTCGCAGTCCGCCAGCGTGGAGTACGACGCGCTCGCCCCCGCCGAGCTGGACGTGGAGCGGCTGTCCAGCCACAGCCACACCGAAACCGCCGTGTAACCGCCGCGCCGCCATCGCCACGGGCACCGCCACACACCGAGACCATCACTTATTGTTAACTAGTGTGTTTAATTATTCGATTGTTTTGAAAATATTTTATTACGATACGCGCGCAGCGTCTGTTGAACAAATAAAATATTATTAATTTTAGTGTTAAGCGCAAGGTGCGAATGGGCGTGTGATTTTTTGAACATAATTTTCGCGTAGCATCGTGTCATCTCACACGGAATGAAATGTTTTATATTGCTTTTGTCGAAGACGGGTGGGAGGGGTGGGATGCGGCCGCCTCCTTTTGTATAAAGTCGTTTCGAGGAGCTCGCGGGCTCGCCGCGTCCCGCCTAAGCCTTATATACTTGAGAGTATTAGTTAAGTTGTTTGTTAAAATTTCAATATTTTTTTTGTTTTTACGACCTTTTCCCCTAAATCTAAGTATACATTTAAGTCATATCTCGAAGCGTAGCCGCATCAACGCAAAAGTTTGTACACAAGAACCGCGAACCGCCTTCCTGTGTACAGACCGACGTAGTCCATTTTAAACATCTTCAAATGTTTAAATAGAAGTAAACATTAAATTGTATATCTGAAGGTATTTATTTGTAATGCTAGTCTCTTATGAAACAAAATACTAATTATTCAATTATTATAATGTACTTATTGATTATTGATAAATACTTCAAGTTTATTAAACAAAAAAATATAGTCTACGGTGTAACGATTTGATTTCGGATTTTTTTCTCTATGAGCAATAGCGTGAAGCGCGTCGCGGCGATTCCGCCGCGCGCGTATCCGCTCCTACACTCGAGCGCCGCGGGGTTGTCCCGACGCGCGACGGCAAGTTAGGCGAAGTAGGATCGCAGCAGTGGCATTTTCAACTTATAATAAGACATGTACTTAAAGGACCTAGTGACGAGCAGACCCACGAATCGCAACGCAGCGGCCGACCGTTCGCCGCCCATTTGTTTTAGTAATAAATAATAATAATGAGAACGATTTAGCGAATCGGCAATGTTCAATTTTGTATAGAACGTTTCATAGTAGCGGTATTGAGAGTTGTTACGTTTTATTTTGTGATGTGCGTACGGCGTTCCTGCGACTAGGGCGTAGGCGAGGTGGCACGACCACTAGTAACTATAACAATCTTGTAAGTAATCAAGTATTAGCTTCGAATCAATAAAGCCTTTTTGAAACTAGTTGGAAATGAATTGACTTCACATGTTAATAATTAGTTACGGTTTATGTGAATAGTGAGGCCGAGCTGTTTTCGTTTCATCCGTTACGTGTGTATATTGCTGTTTTCGTTTCATCCGTTACGTACCACGAGTTTCCCGATGAAAGACATAAATAGGAGTCTACTGTGGTAGGGCGCACTTGACGCCCTCTTAACAAACAATTGTTTTGACATGACAGGCCACTAACCATCTAGGAAATAAGTCCCATTGTTGTATTTTTCGTCTCACAATAAATGAAAATCTATTTTATTGTTTTTAATGATGTAGTTTTATTTGGTTGAACCCGGAACCGGCCTGGTATCCCATCTAACCCTCACACGATGACGACAATCTCTACGCAGTAGCGTTGGTCCTACTTTAAGTGTCCTCCTCGGTACGTAGGTAGCTGCCGTGTCTGACTGCGGACAGATCGATGCCCATGGTGATGATGATGTTGAAATAAAATATTGAACTATCTGTAGCTGAACAACAATGTACCTACCATACTGAAAATGGCCCAATTGACCTGAAAACAACCCAAGATATACTCAATGGGCAGGAGTCACTTTTGGCGGAGTGCACAGTTACTTTACAATTTTGAATATCTACATATCAACCGACCAGTAATTCATGAAAAACCGCGCGGGACGAACCACATTCGTCCGAAAGAAACAAACATACCTCGAAAGAGAAGTAAAAATCAATATAGATTTATTTCACAAAGGACTCCGACCATGGGTCGCTTCCTGGGTAGTACAACCCCCTGCCATACAGCCTCTTGGTCCATTAGTCGGACCCTAAAGACCGAAAGTCAGCTAACTGTACCCCCGCTCATCCGACCTAATCTTCCTCCTGCAATAGGTGACGATTAAAAAGCCAAGGTAATAAATAGCCGAGACGCTAGAATCTCAATGTGCCCCGAGTACCTTGCAAATAATCCCTTCTCACGTAGCCGAGGTACATCGGGAAGTTGATCACCTCCCTTCTCTACCACCAGAAGACCTATACGTACTACTACGATAGACGATGTGGAACATCAAAGTTCTCGCCCCTAGAAAGTCCCATGGACCAGACGGAATCACAAACAAAGTGCTTAAAATTTTGCCACCCGTTCTAATACACCTCATAGTGTTCATAATCAACGCCCTCCTTGAGAAATGCACGTTACCAAACATATGGACGGAAGCCACTCTGATCGGTATTTACAACCCAGGTACGCCTAGAAATATGCCCACAAGCTACCGTCTAATAAGTCTCATCAGTTCATTGGCTAAGCTCTATGAGAGAGTTCTCCTCGCACGCATCAAAGATGTGAGGGATAAAGAACACATCATAGACTATATATGTAGGTTACCGCCTCACGGAATATGTATGTACTGTAAACACAATCTTTGTCGATGTGGCAAACGTGTTTGACAAAATCTGGCACGAAGGCTGATTTGCAAACTACATCGTCTAGAAATGCCAATTAGACTAGTACTCATCGTTAAGGACTACATATCTAACAGGCATTTCAGATACCGGGCAGAGGGCCTCCTTGCGCCCCCTTCAAGCCGGAGTCCCCAGTGTACAACTCTGTATAACCTATATACGAGCGATATCCCGCAACATCCCAGGGTAGAGCACGCGATGTCCTTCAGTCTAAAATCAGTCCTAGTGTCCCACGCTAATCTCATCACATCACTGCGCTCGGTGAATTGTTCGCACGGTGGAGAATAGAAGTCAACTCTGAAAAGAGTAGAGCTATATGCTTCTGTGGTGTAGCTGGCGGCCTCACTAGGCACAGCAACGCTAGACGCAACATAGCCATAGTAACCATGAAATACCCGGAGTAAAATTTGTGAAGTATCTCGGAATCACTCTTACTCGTGCTCACACTTGAAAGAGCACACAATTCAGTAATAAGGCACAATACGTCTTACACAAGCTTTATTACCTAATAAATGAAAAAAGTATTAAGTCTGTATCCGCCTGATACTGTCGTATTCCAGCGTAGTATTCGCTCACGCTATACCCTCTCGCATAGAGATTTTGCAAAAAGTATAGAATCGCTTCCTGTGAATGGCCACCGGCTGTTCGTGGTGCGTCCGCAATCTCGACGTACACACGGCATTTGAATTGCCCTCTATCAGAGGTCACCTCAAACACATATCCACTGAGTATTACGATCGGATGCCTCTACACGCCAACCATCTGATTACAAAAGCAGAGAATAATGATCCAAACCGTGTGGCTATCCATCGGTCGTCGCCCAAACACGTTCTGTCGGACGAATACGACCACATCATTACTACTGTCAAACACTTTCAGCAAACACGCTCTCAGACACGACACCGCACACCCGGTGGACACGCAGACCTCCTCGGGGACAGATGCGAAACATGCGCTACAACCCAGACACTCATCAAGTCAGACAACAGCACACACGTTCGACTCGAACAGTCCGAACGACACCTTCAGATTAGGTGTCTACTAATTCCAATAAGATTCACGATTTGCCTTGCTCAAATAATATTGCCGTACCGGTCAGGTATTCCCAGACTACCACGCGCGAGTTCTTTAACCCATCTGAAGGTGAAGGGGGTACGGAGCCCCAGTCATGATCCTCTTCTTGAGACAAATGTTCACGCTAGCGCCATGGCCATTTTAGCTAGCGCGCAAGAGCTACACCAGACGTCAGAGTCGGGGGTAAAGGGACCTCTCCTTCCCTCTGGCCATGACAATAATAGTTAAATCAGCTGTTACAAACATTCTCATATCGGGATGCATCTCTCCCATCTGCGGAAGAGGGGGGGGGGGGAGGGTCCTCTTACGCACCCAAACCTAGTCTCGTCGTCAGACGAGCACTGATAGTAATCCGATGAAGCAGTATTGGGCTTCTCTTCGCTTCCACAGCACAATTTCAGGTCCGGAAAGAAAAGAAAAAAAATGTGCCGCCCAACACAATATAGCATAACGCCGCGTGTAATAAGTAATGTAATAAGTAAAAAAATATTACACTTAGAACATTGTCTCTGATGAACATAGGCTATTTAACTGTTTCTTAAACGTTGAGATTAGTATGAAATTCCATAATGTTCAATAATGTAATTTTGATGTGAAAAAAAATCAAGTAAATATTTGTACCGCAGCTACGGAAATTATTGACAACTAGCTGTCCCGACACACATTGTTCTGTCATAAATTGAATTCGTTGTAATGTCTAATGTCTCTTTTAAAATCTTTATATAAGGGCTATAACATCATAAGATTAAGCCAGCCGGTCTAATGTTTAGGAGACCGAAATTAAAATTTATAGGAAATTCTTGTAAATCAATTATGATTTGATATATTTTGTAAAATATCCGGGCTAAGCCGCACTGCTGGTAACAAATATTTTCATATTTTTGTAGTTTTATTGTTTAGACAGGATCGTGTCCAAAAAATGATAAATATTTTACAATTCATGTTTTATGTGTAAGTATTGAGTAAGTATGTGTGTTTGTTCTTTTGCGGCACTATATTGCACAAACGCGTAGGTGATTTTGATGAATCATACTGATTATAATTAATAGATTGATCAACCCAACCATATATAAGCCTGCGACTGTCAACGTGAAACGATATTCAAAAAGTAGTCAAAAAAAAAAAACAACTGCTTAAAAGATTACGTAACTAATATGTAAAAAGAAAAAACAAGGCTAATAATGGGGCCCCGACTGTAGAAGTGGTTACTGGCTACTAACTAGCTTCCTAGCTATATATATATTTTTATTGTAATATATTATTCCATATTATAATAATTTTTGACTACACCAGTCTACTCAAGCTAAACACACGCCTTACAGTCGCCATTCGAAGGTGACCAGCGCCCCGAGTCGAAGAGAGCCGTGTGCGTCCGATGCGAAATTGTCGTTACACTTTTTACGATTTCGCTCCTATGCCGCTTAACGTTACAACTGCGCGAATTGGATGTTCGTTCCAAATGTTTTTTTTGACGCAATAACTACTAAATTTGTGCTTCATTTAATTGCTAGAGGCGTAATTTAAAATCTGGCGCATCTGTTATTTTAAGCACGGTTAGCACAGGTAACACACATAATGTATACCAAGAAACCTGCAAAAGGTATAGGAGTAAAAGTATCCATTTGTTATTAAACTTATAATTATATAAACTAACACTCTTTGTAAAGTAACAAGTATCGCAGAGGGTGCTGGTGTGCGGGGGCGTTGCTGTGCTAGTGCAGCGCCATCATAGTGGGAGGAGGCTCTGAGGGGATGAATCCGCTTAAAGACACGCTTGGATCTGAAATAAAACGATGTACTTATAATATAGACTATATAACCTAAAAGATTTTTAAAAACACAGCCAGGACGGAATAGCCTTAAAATAAAAGCAGCGTTGTCCAAGTGGTACGCAATATACATGGTCTCAAAAATTGTATCAGATTTGATTGATATTTTGTTTTGAAAAGAAAACGAATATGATACATATTGCAGTCTCCTAAGATCAGGTTGCTAGGCAAAATCATCATAAACAAAATGTTAAATAAAATATTTTGAACTTAAATTTGGTACTACATTGATGTGATACCTGACAACACAGCATTAGTGAATCATCATTCTCAGCCCTTATTGGTCCACTGCTGGACATATGCCTCTTCCATGAACACCAAGACGGCCGATCTCCTGCTACTCGCATCCATCCTGGACCGCCAACAGCACAGAGTGGTGTTGGCGGTCCAGGATGGTTCCCACCTGGTGAAAGGTCGACCTTCGTTTTCCTAAACGCGGCCTCCATTCCGAAACCTTAGTCACCCAGCTCCCATCTGATCTTCTGAGTGTGTGACCAGCCCATTGCCATTTCAGCAAGTTTATTCTTCGCGTGATATCGGAAACTTTAGTTCTCTGGCCTTATGACTTCGTTAAATTAAGAGGTTATGTTTCGGCCCGTAGGTCATCAAGGGGAGAACGCATGAGACGAGAATGTGACGAAGCTGCTTTCGGAATGCTGCCCAACCCAACTGAATCCTTCTATCGGCTTCCTTCTCTCAACTGAATCCTTCTGTATGTTGCCCGTGGTAGACGTATTCGACTACGATTTCGAGAATAGCACCATCGCCGTTAACTGGCCTAGGGAGAACGTGTTCGTTGAACATGACCTTTGTCTTGTCCAAGTTCATACTAAGGTCAATTACGTCAGGAGGATTCGTTTAGGCTGTGCAACATTTCCTGCAAGCTCTCCAACGATTCGGCCTACACAACGATATCATCGGCGAAAGGAAGATGTGAGAGGTACTCGCCGTTAACATTTATGCCGCATTCTACCCAGCTTAGAGTCTTAAAGACGTCCTCCCAAGGATTAGTGAACAGTTTCGGGGAAATAACATCCCACTGACGCGCTCCGCAATGCAATTGGATTGACCTTGTTTCACCTCCCGGAACCAGAACGGACAAAAAAACAGCGTCATATAATGCTCTCAGTATTTCGACGTATAGCCAATCGACCTGACATCGCTGTAAATCTTACAGAACAGCCCAGGTTTTGACAGAGTCAAACGCTTTTTCATAGTCCGCAAAGGCAAGGCACAGAGGCTGATTGTACTTATGTGTCTTTTGTACAAGTCGCCTTAAGGTGAAAATGTGGTCCATGGTGCTAAATCCTTTGCGAGACCCAGGCTGCTCCGGTGGCTGGAACTCTTCAGGCTTTGTGGTGAGACGATCCGTCAAGACTCTTGAGAACAACTTGCAAATATGGCCAAGAAATTAAATTGGTCTGTTATTCTGAAGAAGTGATTTGTCACCTTTTTTAAAAAGAAAACAACGTCACTTTCAAGCCATGCCTTGGGAGGTACGCCCCGCTGAAGCTAAATTAAACATCTTTTTTGCTCTCGTAACACGGGTTCGTCTCCTGCCCTAAGAAGCTCGTCTATAATTACGTCCTTCCCCGGAGCGTTTCCCCCTTTAAGCTGCTTTTTATTCCAGTTGGATTTTTTCGGAACCTACCATGGTTCGTCGGCAGTTAGGCCAAAGTGTTGACTGTAGTATTCGGACACGCTCGCGTCGAATGCCTAAGCGAAAGTCGAAGTGGAATAGATGACCCGATAAGTCAATGGCGTGAGTAAATGTTAAGTTTGCTACAAGATGTAAGCTTACCAAATTGATGTCCGTGTAACGGGAGAGGGATATTGGGCAGCATCTGCCCTGCTCCCTGCATGAGACGTCCCGGCGGCATCTGCCCGGGCCCCTGCATGAGGGACCCCGGTGTCATCTGCCCGGGTCCCTGCATGAGGGGCCCCGGCGTCATTTGCCCGGGTCCCTGCATGAGGGGCCCCGGCGTCATCTGCCCGGGTCCCGACATGAGAGGCCCGGGCATGAGCGTCCCCGGCTGCATCAGGCGAGGCCCATGCGACGCGAGGGCCCCGCACGTGACAGACGCGGGGGCCCTGCGGGGCGGCGAGCCGGGCGGCGGCGGAGGAGGCGGCAGCGCGTCCCACAGCGGCACGTGGTCCGGGTGGGTGGCGGGGCACGGCCACGCGCAGCCCATGCGACGAGACTTCTTACGCTGACACAATTTATTAAAAATTGTAAAAGCATACGTTAGAAAAAAAAAGACAATCAGAATTTATAGTATGGTAATTGATTGTTTCCACCTTATCAGAAATTTTGCGTGTTTTTTTACTAAGGTAAGTATATTTCTTATGAACAACTGCTATATTCATCAAAAGCTGGTTTATGTTAACATCAGTTAAATGTATAATTTAACTTTGTGCTTATTTTACTACAACATGTATTGATGGTGTATCTGATTAGGAAGTTACCTTCTTAACGGGCGGTTCCTCTAAGTCTGAGTCCTGTCCAGGCGTGTACCCATCCGCGAAGCTCACTCGTTTGAGCGCGCGACTCGCCTCACTCGCTAACACCGAGGCACTACCGATACCAAAAATTCAAGTTAAAAAAAAATACATATCCATCGAATTCATCTGCAGTGCAGCAACGATGTCACACAAAATACTCACGTGACGAGGATCCCCTTGTCCGGTGTGTCCTCGGCCTCCTCAGCTTCCTTCGTCACCTCCCCCAGTACTGCGGCAAAAACACGTTTATATAACAAATCCTTGATAGGCGTGATAAATAATGTTTACTCTTGCCAGATTCGTTTGCAACAGACTAGACGCCAGATTTTGGAAACCTATTTCATAATGCCGGAAGGTGTACACACTATTACTATTTCCCAAATTACTATTGGGTTTAGGTACAAAATAATGCATTTTTTTGACGAAGACAACAATTTTATGACGAAGCGTAAAAATGCTTTTAGATATCATGGCGTCCGCTTTGACGTCACGTTCGTGTAACACTGGATTGAGTGTGGTAGACAAGTTTGAGAAAAACGGGTATTTTTATTTGAACGTAACTTATTGAATCAATATTAATTTAATTTGTTATTAATTTAATTTAATCAATATTAATTTAATTTACGTCTATTGAATCAATATTCAATAAACGTGGCTGATTGTAGTATTTTACACTTTTATTTTGTTGCCTTGCCTCGTATTAACTCTTATATATGTTACAATAAAACTACTTTTACGGATTTTGTCGCGGCCTATTTAATTATTTAACTAGCCCGACGTTTCAGAAGCTTTACAGCTACCATGGTCATGGGTGGACTGGAATATATTTATTTTCTTGACTTTTATATATTTATTTTCTTTCTATAGTATTAAGCGGTTTGATAACCTATTGATAAGCTAAGTGATTACTAAGCTAAGTTATTTTCTTAAATAATAAACCCTTACTGCTATCTCTGAGTGCCTGATCGATTCTGGCATCGAGCGTGCTAGTCCGCTCGGGTTTGGCAGCGCCAGTGGGCACTGTGATGTTGGCGGAAGGCGCCCCGTCGACCCTGATGTTGACGGCGGGAGCCCCGCTGACGGTGATGTTGGCGGTGGTGGCTCCGCGGCCGCCCACCGCGGTCTCGCTGAAGCAGTCGCCGTACTGCAGACGGTCCGCCGCACCATACATGTCTTGATAGGCCTCGTCATAGCTGTAATATCAAACAAAATAAAAAAAAATACACTGACACTTCACGATGACCATTAATTGAAGTTACACTTCTATGCTTTGTCGTTTGTTGATAACAAAATAGTAATGCGTATAAATCCTACCGGCTGCACCAATGTTACCTTAATGAAAGACTTGATTAGTAACATATGTGTTTCTCACCCAGTAGCCACCTCCTTGCGGTTGGCGAGGCTGGGTATCTGGAACACCTCCGGCGGAGATTCCTCGGGCTCGCTCCCTCCTGTCAGCACGATGTTCACCTGCCCTGGTTTCAGGCCTGCAAGCAGTGAATCATGTCTTAGATATCTTTTCTTATCTATGCCACATATAATGCAGAAAGTTGCTGACTCGAATGATTATACTTTTCTCCGTTAAAAAATGTGTAACCCTCTAGAGATGTCTCTTCAAACATAATCTCGAGTCCTACTAACCAAAATCCAAAATTCCCCAAACTAAACCCACCCTTACTAGAGTCAAGGCCTGCAATGCAACGACTGAGTGCACTTACCCCAGCGCGAGGGGCGGGGCGACTTCTGTGTGCGCGCGGGCGCGGCGCCGGGCCGCCAGTCGCACTTGATCTCGCCGCAGCTGCGCGCGTGCACTACGGTCTCTATACGCTGCGCGGACCCGCCTCCCGGGGACACCTCCTATATTCAACACCGATAGTAAACTTGACTTGATGAATAGCTGATGCTGCGGTCACAATTGGCGCCATTTCAACTTGGCTTCATTAAATGATCACCAACATTATACACATATACGATAAAAACGTTCAATTTAGTATTTTCTTGTATAGATTTTAGAAGAAACTCTAACACACTTGAGTGTTAGCTATCCAGTTATTTTCAGAGATTAGTGGTAAACTCTAACATCCTCTGACTACGACTTGAACTGACTATGACTTGTGGGCGCATGTTGCTGACATGAACTCATATTTTATTACTCCTGTTGCTGAAGCCGTACCTGGCTGGCGACGTCGCTCTGGTACGCCATCGCCATGTGTTCGTACATCTCGTACCCCTCGTACTGCGTGTACTTGTCCTCGTCGGGCGCCCCCTCGTGCTTGTAGTCCAGCTGGCCGCAGCTCGCGCTCAGCACGTCGTGGAAGTTGTAGTTGGAGTTCTGCGACGACGGCCGCAGGTAACTCTCGTCTTTCTCATAACTCGGTGGATCCTGAAATGATAAAAAATATAATACACTAGGATCACCCCGCGGTTTCACCCGCGTAACTACGGTCCTATTAGTCGTTAGTTACGTCGTAACGTCATGGTATGTAGTTCGGTAAGTGGATGACCACAACGACCACAATATATGCAAATACTACGTTAGTAGTGTACCTACAAAAGGCGTTAGCCTTTTGTAGGTTTTACATAAACCTTACCGCATGCTTGCCTCTCCTGAAATGGTGTAGTTTTAAAACAACGATATACTTGAAAGTGCTATACTTAAGACTAAGGCCAACTGAAGCGAGCGATGGCCGCTCCTCTTCTCGCTTTGCTTCCCTCACTCTGCAGTGCAATAATGACATGCGTTGATTGAATACATAACTCAAGCGTCGCACTGTGTATTCTTTGCTAATCCTAACCCTAAACGCGGACATGGTTGCTCCTCTAATAAATTATTTTTATAAAGTAGCCATGAATCTATCTGATTTAATTTTGAAGTCATGATTTTTAGTGAATGGTCAAGGTCACCAGTACAAATTAAATATCTTCATATTTCTTTAAAAAGACATGAACTTAGCACTCTGTTCAACTTTACCAATTGATTGGTAACTTTAAATATTTGTTATTTTTTAATTGCAATATTCTGATATAGAATTATTATATATATTCCGAATATCTAATGTAAATTGATTTTTTTATAGCAGCACTGCTGAGATATTTTTCTTTCTAAGTTTTTTTTTACATTTCTATGGAAATAGGGTTGTCACCATGTTTGGTACCCAAAAATTGTGGCATAAATTTTTTTGTTTTACAATTGTTGTAATGGCACAAATAGATCGTAAGAATCCATTTTCCATAAACATATTTCAAAAGAAGAGTAGTCCTCATATGGTCTTTATGTATGTTTGTTTCAAGCATGTTACGCGATTACGCCGCCAATTGTCACTCGATTATGATGATTTTTTGTTATTGTGTTAGAATGCTCCCTTACATAACAAAACACCACGCTATCAGAAGTGTCAGCAACTATAGTTTGACAGTTATGTTAAAATCTTAGGTAACGTCAACTGTGATGTGCCCTGTTTATAGCTCGCTCCCTGTGGTCACCGCAACACGGAACAGAGTCACATATTACATTTTTTTTACTTGTCGTATTTATTGTTGTCCTTACATATTGTGGTTTCGTTATTCCAAAGGCAAGTTTTTCAATAGTTCGTGGTTATGTATAGAAGTTTTATACGATTTGTCAAGATATACACAATTAAATAAATTAATCAACTTAAAAAAATAGATGGTATGAGTAGAATGTGCTTTTAATCACTAACGATATTTATAGATGTCGATGTCTATAAATTTTATAAAACAGAGTTCCCAAAAGCTGTCACTCTGTATGTGATCGGTTTGCTGTAAATCTACTCAACAGATTTGCATGTGGTTATCGCTAATGGATAGAGCTAATTCTGAGGAGGATTTCTGTGTATAATGTGATTTTCTTCCTCGGGCGAAGCCGGGGCAAATGGCTAATTTGACATAAAAATATATCGTTTGTATGAGTCGATACTAGATGATTCGATAATATCTGAATGCACCGATATACGAGTATCACGTACATATCGATATGTCATAAAGTATTTATCTAACATTGATATAAAGTGCACTCCTATACTAGACACTTTCCCAACACCACATAATAATCTTCATCAGTGAAAAATAATCTATTAAAATATTTTCAGAATTGATAGTCTAATTATTACATCAAACATGTCCTAATCTTATATGTATAGTTGTACCACGTTGTAGTCAGATAGAATCTCATTTTTTTTAATTAATAAAGGAAACTAACACAATAACCGACGTAAAGTTTATTTAAAAAAAAAAGAGGAATACTCAGTATTTAAAAATAGTTTCAATCACCTAGACACCTCGCATTTTGACAACCCTAAACAAAACAATTAAAAAGTCCACCTATAGTAGGCCTGATTTTTTTTTTGTGAGGACGTTAACAAATGTTTCTAACTATTTGACCTTAATTTAAATGCTAATCTGGAAAAACGCCCGAGAAAAAAATATATTTTCCAAAATCATATAAATTTAATTTTGCTCAAAATAATGAACGTTTTGGATTACCCTTTACTTTTATAATAACCCTTTAAATCCACAATATTTTTTACGATAAATATGTACATTGAGAGGAGGTAATTGTTTTTCTGACTTCTAGGGAATTTTCTTAATTCACTAATATCTCAAAAACTATTACACAAAGAGCAATGGGTGTTTTATTCTAAGGTTTAATAATATCTATCAAATAAAGCGATTTACGGAGAGTGGTCAGAACTCAAATAAAACCATGTGCATCGGTAAAAAGTGCTCTAAAATGGTATCTTACCTTAATACTAATTACAGATTCTTGAGACGATGACTGCGACATGTTGGAATCTTCTGCTGCCCTTGCATCTGGCAGAACCGTGCTCTCGGCTTTAGGTTCCGGTGGAACTTGCTGTAGGCCCGTAAACTCCAGGACTCGAGGCTCAGGAAGAAGTCTAGCCACAGGCACGATTTTAGGTTCCAACAAGGTTCCACTCTCCAACGGTACTGTACTCGCCAACGCATTACTTTCCGGTGGAATCCTAGCTTCCTCCAGGTTCCTAACATCTGGAGAGCTCCGACATTCTGGGAAAGCCCTAACTTCAGTAGTTCTCTTTTCTGGTTGACTTTTAGTTTCTGGCAATATTATGCCTTCCAAGGGCGGTTTGACTTCGAGGTCAGGTTTTCTTGCTTCTGCAGCCTGGTTTGAAAAAAAAACATATTATACGTTTAAATTAAAATCTTCGTGCACCATAAGTATGCAAAGACATATAGCGTTTTTTCGTATACACCAGGGTCAAAATTCTGGCTCGAAAAAAATATATAATCTATAAGTATGGGTATATGAATAGACTGTGGGCCAATTTTCATGGTTCTCATGTAGGAGATATAAAGTAGAATGACACTAGGGATGTGAAATAGACACAAACTTGTCTCTTACAATTGTGAGCAACAACTAGTGCATATAACAATAAGAAAACTTACAAGAGCCTCAGGTTCTTGCTCCTTCATAGCTTCGACAGTTTCCTCCACACTAGTTTCCTCTAGGTCGATATTTGTCGGTCCCTCCTGAATTACCTCTTCTACTACTTCTACTATTTCTTTCTTAACTTCTGTGTTATTGCCCACAAAGTCGTTCTGCAATTCCTTCACATTGATAATCTCCCTCGGTTTCTGTCTCCGAGGTGAGAAGTCCATCAACTTTTTCTTCTCTTCGTCGTCTGTAAGTCGTTCTGTCTTAATATTGTTCAGTATGTTAACATCAAACAATTCCTCGCTCTGTGTGGAGTCAGATGTGGATTGTTTTCTCTTTTTCGATTTCTTCTTTTTTAACTCTTGGCTCTTCTTTTTCGATTTTTTGGACTTTCTGTCGCTCTCTGAGTCGCTCTCGCTGTAACTATCACTACTGTAAGAGTCGGAACTACTGGAAGACTTCGCCCTCGATTTCTTTTTCTTTGATATTTTCTTCTTTAATTTCAGCTGCTTCTTTTTTTTAGCCTTCTTGTCTTTTCGTTTATCTGGAGTAATTATATGATACTAGCAATAATTAGAGCATAAATACACAAGAAAATCGAATTTAATAATAATTTTACTACACACAAAAAAAATGTGGGTATTGCAATTATCTATAATTGTATGTTACTCCTAAATTAGGTTATGCATATTATAACAAATTGCCTTTAGTCACTCACCTCATATCTTCTGGTTGCTGTAATCAGCGTCGGTAGTCACATATCATAAATTAATCCGACTGCTCGCAAGCCTCCTGAGCGACTGATTCAGAGCTGAAATTCGACGTCAAGTTACACAATAGAACGTTTGCCTCTTACCTTCCATATCGTCGTCTGAATCCTTGTATTTTTTCCTTTTCTTCTCCTTTAACTTTTTAAGAATTCTACGTCCGATGCGTCGTCTTTTAGCCGATTTTGATTTTACTTTTTTCATTGCCTAAACCGTTTTCACAACATTTTATTTCACATTAAAAACTATCACTCGAAACAAAGTCATTAATAATAATTCTTAGGAGTATTTTTTACCTAAGTTATTTGAAGGAAATGAAACATTTAAAATATATTGCTTCAAAAGAAAGCTCACCTTCCTCTTAATAGCCCTGCTCTTTTTCTTGGAATCGTCGCTCTCAGAAGATGACTGTGGTGATGGAGAGAGTTTTCTTTTGCGCAGCTTACTTTTTGGCTTCTCTTTTAACTTTTTACTACAATGTAAACAGTAAAGGTGGTTTATCTATCAGGACGAAGCTACCGTGCTAAATAAAAATAAGCTAACACCCAATCAGCAAAGAAACGGGACAACACCAAAAGGAAAAAAATATATTCTACAGGTGGGAAACTACCTCAGAAGCCTTGTAAATCTTCTGTCT
>JAFELO010000198.1:236930-271328 GCA_017140195.1 Eumaeus atala
ATTCTGATGGTAAAATGTTATAGAATGCACTTCATATAAGAGAATTACTATAACTACCGATTAAAAAACAAAATGTTAAATATAACTAGCCAGAATAAAATACACCATTTTATGATTCATAATAGGCAAACTAGGAATCAGTTACGCTATGGCAGACGTCCACGGACATCCGCATAACCGATTCGTGACTGTGCAGCACACTAACCGAATACAACGTTCTTATATTAGAAAAATGTAAACGTTCTGTCGAAGTGCCTACTGACGCCAATGAACATCCACAGAAGGCTATACAGATGTATTGCCTTCCTTCCCCCACTGCAACCCCCCAATGGGCCACCGGTAAAGCACAAACCGCAGGAAACCAAATGAGAGTAGTAATATACTAGGCGTGCAGACCCGATGAGCGAGTAACGCAGCACGTCACACACTGTACAAGTACTTACCTTTTCTCGACCTCCACTTCTATTTCAGACTCTTGGCTCCAGTCCTCTGTATTCATCTTCTTCACTTTTTTGTCTGTCTCCTTCTGCACTTCTTCTTTCCTCGTCTTTTTGTTCTCTTGTTGGACCGGCGTCGTGCTTCTTGACGACTCTACTTTTGACTCCACTGCTTCCATGAACCTATCAAATATCTCGATTTTGTAAACGAAACCTTTTATGCTTAGTTCTTAACATCGCTTGCCTTATCAGTCACATTCACGTGTATTAAGTTAAATAATAATTATAAAATGTCTTATTTTTAAATTAGGATGACATCATGGGTTTCGAATGAAATTTCATTAAATTCCGGTTTGTGCGCCAAACGCAGACAGCGTCGAACGAATGAATTACAACAAAAATGTTAGTATCTACTTTTAAATTTTCTGGTTCTAAGATGATTCCCGATTTTTTTTAATTTAGTCCAGATTAAAAAGAACAAATCTGCGAACATAATGTATTCAACTACTTTGACGCTGACTGCACTTGTACTTGTTAACGTGATCTACTTCCTCACCTCTGGTACTCCCTGTCGAGCAGCACCTCCTCGCTCTTCTGCGGCGCGCTCCTCTCCCTGTACCCCTGGCTGTCGTCCGCCTCCCACTCGTTGGTGAGCGGCACGCTCTCAGTGGGGCTTAGCGCTGCTCGCGGGTACCAGTTGCGGCTCATCGGGTGCGGGGACTCGGGGATTCTGAACATATACAACATTTCTATAACATGGCAATAGCATTAGCAGCGCACTGCGGTGTCACTCGTCTAACTCCTCTCCTTTCGGCCGTGGCCTAGTATACAATGTGTAGTTCGATAAAATCAAATATTGCCAATTGGCAATAATAATTAAATAAATAAATATTTAAGAAATGTCTACAATTACGTAAATTCTTGTTCAAATGCTACGGAACCACAGCTGACTGTCACGTGACGAGTCCATGACCTCTAGAACACTCGGGGTCATGAACATTTCCAGCATATGTTATAAACGTGAAAATGTTTAGGCTTGTTTGGATGATGTTTTAGAATGGATGTTTGATGCACGATCCATGCAAGTAACACACAAAAAAGTAATGGAATAAAATTCTCGAATACGCGAAAATTATTTTTCCAAGTTTCTTTGTAAATTGAATTGTTATTTCGTTTATACGTAGGTATTAATGACATGTTCCTTCGAGCTATAATTTAATTTCTGATGCTTTTCCTGCTATTGATAGTATTAAATAAATAAAACCGGCCAAGATCGAGTCGGGCTCACCCATCGGGTTTCCGTAGTGGCAAACAAATAAAATAAAATATCTCTCAAAAAATCGATTTTGTCCAAACCAACTTTCGTTACGACTTTTTTTTTTAAATTCTAACATTCAAATCTTTTTTACAATTTTTCTGACGGGAGAGACATTTTATCACTTCAAACGAGTATTTCACAAAATAATAGAAAATCATAAACTTCTTCGGAACCTCCACATCATTTACATAGATCTGACCAACGGCACCCCACACGCCTTTGCTCACTCGATAAAAATATTACACCTATGGAATTATATTATACCTCTGTTTCATGTATGGAATGCCATTGGTAGTTTATTTCACTAATTGTGTAAGAATTTTGTAACAATACATAAAATACACTTTCAAAATTTAAAAAATTCGGTACTTATAATTATAATATCGGATTAAAACCTCATGAAGAAATTATAAGGCTTCCGTTTTTTGGCATTTGGCTATGAAACGCTAAAAGTGGACTCACTGGTCACAACCGTACACCCGGTCCACGAGCTTCATCTTACACATCTCCAGCTCCTCGTACACCACTAGCCGGTCCTTCACGCACGAGCACCGCCGCGGGTTCTCCGTGTACCACAACTTTGGCGAAGTGAGGGTTTCCCTGAAACGAAGCAGATTATATTTGCAAACGTACTGTAGTATGGAAATAATACGTATAGAAAATTATAATTCATTCCTTAACATGGTACTGAAGTGGCGTATTGTTGAACGAGCTACTGACGTGTATTACTAGACTTTTTGTTTTGGTTTCGCGGGGAAATGCATTTATGTACTGCCACCGGTCTGGGATGAGATACGATGGGTGTGTGGGACTGGCGGATGAATCGAATCCTCACTACAACACCGCGGGTGCCGTCGAGCGTCTAAACTGAGGTGTCCCGGTTCTGTCAGCAACAGGGCACCTCGGCGACTGGCCAGTCCCTTGTAAGGGACCGGGCTACTCCAAAACAGATGGATGGCGGCATAAGCTGTTCATAGCGCCTTCGACGCACGCCTATCCGTCGTCCGCGAGGTATACCATCCTCCATCTCCTCTCAGGCCCGCCCAGCGGCCTCCTTCTCGCAAAAGGAGTCCATCGTCTCCCAGCTTCTGTCACACAAACGCATCACTCTCTACAGAGACGCCCATCCCTCCCAGTGGACGTTCTATAATACGCTAACTATCATCGTACGTACATCGCACAGGTTTCATTTAGCCCCATAAACTCCTCGAGTGTTCTGTAGTCCAGGGAACACAAGAAACGTGTAACGGTTTCTTCCGATCTAGGGGCAGTAGTGCGGCGGATGGTGTCACCGCCCGGGCGGGGCTCGGCAGGCGGAACATCCCTCGTACAATATTGTATGTTTATGGACTATGAAGTAGCGGAAGAAGGCTTTAAAACGTAATAATAAAACACAAATTGTAAATACGGCTTTGATGACAGAGTCAATCTCAACATAACATGTAAAGAAATGTTTCGGAACAATGAAGTTCGTCAGTAAATTTACATACGGGTGTAACAATAGAATACTTATGCCAAGGAACAGCATGCGAGATATGCGAGACTACGTCACACTGCTTTAAAAACATTTGCCTCAATACACCCCACAAAGTATTCGCCATTATTATAATCCATACTGTTTTAAAGTATAACATTGATTATTTTAATGAAGTTAAATTTAGAAATATGTATATAGAATTGGGGGCAAACGAGAATTCGGAGCCTTTTTTACGATTACCGACGCCCATGAACATCCGCATAATGACTATGCCGATGCATTGTCCGCCTTCCCCAAGGGCCACCGGCTACTCACCTACCGCCGTAACGCGACAATGAAAATGTCAGTGGACACCGGCTGGCCCAATTCCGTGGCATAGGAGGATGTAGAGCCATACACTGTTCAAGGCACTACCTCTTTAAGAATCATATTTCAAAACAATGATATATACATTATATGTAGTTGGAAATAGAAAATAGGAATACAACTTTTCTTAAAAGATATAGGTAGTACAATATAGTTGTTATGTCATACTTGTTAAGTGCAGTACAAGTTGGGAAAGGCATTTTCATGCTTACTGCTTATTATCACATTAATAATTATCTAAAGCGGCATGCATGCGTAACAACTTCTCTTTAATATACTAGAAAATTAATTAATTTTTAAAAAATAAGAAATCAATACTCACTTGTAACATTTATTTTTATCATGTCTAAATAAAAGCGGTTGACAAATCTTCAATATGTAACTCCAAGCCTCGAGAGAGTCTACGGTCGACTTGGAAAGTCTCTCTTGCCAACTTCCTTCTAGATCCTTCTCTGGCGATAATCTGTAGCTGGAGATACTGTCCACTGACTTGTAGCCACTCTCACTGGTATCTGCTGTCCTGTAACTGTCTGTGGATGTGTACCCCGAGTAGTCACTCCGTTGGCTCTCTCTCCGATCCTCAATATCTGGTGTACCGGTCTGTTTACGTCTCCTCGGACTGTCGACCTTCTGTGGAGATATGTCGTACTCTACTAAGCCCTTCTCATTACACTCGTCTTCAGACAAACCTTCCTGTTTTATCTCATTTATAACGGACTCCAAAAACGTATCATCGTTCATGTCTGATATATCTTTATACAAATCATCATCTAATTCAATTCTCTTGCTCGGTGACTCTTGCGGTTTAGGTACTTTCGGATGAGCATAGCTCTCCAGTTCCAATTTCTCATCAAAAATATCCAAAACCTCGTCATCGTTCGGATCAATTTCGTATTTAAACGAATCAATCACCGGTTGTAGTTTTTCTATCTTTTTATTTTTTGGACTATCTTTTGCACATTGCTTTAACATTTCGTTCTTCTTTGCGATGCTCGCTTTTACAATCTCTGATGGCTCCGCCGTCACTTTTATATGGTTTTCGACTTTAGGACTAGAGATATTCATTTTATCCTTGTTATCAAGTGACCAGCTATCACAAACCAGGTAATCATTAAGATTCACTTCAGTTTCCTTTTCTGTTGTCGTCGGTTTGTCATTCTTTTTATGTTCGCTTTTGCTTCTATCTTTTTCTTTATATCTATATTTACGTTTCTCTTCTTTTCTATAGTCGGAATGTTTCCTGTAATCGTATTTGTCACTTCTTCTGTCGTCCTTGTAGTGATCGCCTCTCCGTTGCTGATGCCGCTCTTTCTCGGCAGGTTCCTCTTTCTTCTTTTGGAACGGATTATCATAATCTGGGAGTAGCTTCTGATAGTCAAATTTAAACTTGCGCCCCTCCTCTTTAGCTTTTTTTGCTTCTCGGATGATCTCGTCTAATTTTTCAGGACCTAAAATACCAAGATCATCAATTAAATGAACGCCCAGTAAAAATATGTTTTGAACATCATTGTACACAAAACTACTTATATACTTAAAATCTAAAGCTTTACTAGCCTTCATTTATTACCTTAAAACTACGCATGTACGTAACATTAAATTATTTTTTTTTATTATTCAAATGTTAAGAAGTTTGTAAATCTAAAATACTGTAATATAATTCTATATTGAATAATTATGTTAAACATAATATGATTCAAGATAAAATTATAAAAATCACAATAAATTATATCTAAGCTTCTATTCGTATATAACATCTACTGTGTCTAATGAAAATGAGGCCCAGCTCCAACAGACTACACAGTGTAGTAACTAATATCCGTACACTTATTCCATATCATCCATATTCATACATCTTCTCGTGTACATCAGTTGACTGAGAGTGCTAAAGACTTGTAGTGTTTCTTACTGTATGATGATATGCGTGAAGTTCTAACCTTTCATGTCTAGCACAATATTTCCAAGGCCAAGGAAAGAAAACAATTACAAAAATGATAGTTTTTAACATTTATATTGTCAACAGTAAAGAAATTAAATTAAAAATATATAAATATATATTGAAGCATAGAACGGAACATCTGTGAGAAGCGTCAATCACACTACTGAACTGATTGTCTGAACATTCAATGAGTCAAACTGATGACTAGAATGCGCACTTCCACTCAGATCCTGTCCACGGACTTGCGTTGTGGCAACTCTAGGGGATGTTAATTTATTTCCAGGTCTGATAATCTAAAGTTGGTATTACAGATTCCATTTCCGTTGCTAACCGATTCTCTATTTTATGATTCCTTACATCACTAGAACTGACAGTTAAGAAGTGTCATGCATATCAGGATACAGTTAAAATATAATGAACACTATGATATAACAACTAACGTTACAATCCTAAGTTAAAACTACAGAAAACAAATAATCTGTTTATTACTTTAAAAACTTGTCAACAATATACTCAAATACTTATTGTATGCAGACTTACAACACAATCGTTGGCTGGAGTCGCATCTCCATTGATAGCAAACCACTCGGCTTTTATTATCTACATGTATTATGAAGAGGCAAATAAAACGTAAGAAGCATAAACACACAAACACATTTGTTCTAGACAAAAGTGAATGAATAAAATAAACAAGAATATGAATCAATAAATATAAATGTTCTTGGCGGATGCTATGGCTATTCTAAGTTAAGCAACGTTCAGTGAGGTCAACAGGGGGATTCGTATGTTTAGGATACGTTGTCTTCCTGTCCCCACCATGGTGCAAGCCTTGTCGTGGCGGTGGGGCTTAGTAGACTGGGGTGAACCCAAGCGAAGCCAATTGAACTGAGGGGGATCTTTGCATCCCTCTTGTAAGAAGATGGGGCTTCAAGATCAGGAGGAGCAATCGCTCTCAGTACCCCTCTTATAGGAAGAAGGGACCTAAGAGCAACAGGAGGTGGCGCATTTGCGCAAGGGGCGAGGATGGGAACCTCGTTCCATTTCACTGTCCCGAAGTTGGTGGGGTTGTCCTGTAGTGCTGGACCACCCCAACTGTGGACCCTTTGGGAGCTGACTAGCCGTCGAGGTGCCCTGATGATTGTTGTTCCGGGTCACCTTACCAAGGGCGGCACTCGCAGTGCTTTTGTGGGTATTCGGCACTATTATGTGCCGCGAATCCCACACACCACACACACCGGGTCGGCGAAGGCGCGAAGTGCGTTTCCCCGCGTCAACAAAAAAAAAGGTTGTATTCTTGTGATATATCATCTCAAGCATCTTCAATATTTTGGAAAGTAATAAAAAGCTACCTCTAGGTCCTGGTTATTACTTAGTTTTGATAGTCATTAAACAATGTCTTGTAGGTTTTCTGGGTGGTGACGTATTTCCTCCACCTTTTAACCAATCCATTTATCTAAATGAGCCAGTTTTATAATGACCATACAACATACGCGACAGTATAATTGTAAAAATATGAGAAAAGATAAAAGATGCCCCACAGCAATTTTTTTTAATTAAATTAGTGCATAAATATCTAATTGATATTATGATGAAAAAATACATTACCTAAAAATGATTTAATTGGAGGCATAGCCTTAGTGGGCATTGCTTTTTCGCTGGTTGCGGTTGGACAGATAAGCCCCAGTGGTATGCCTAACTCAACTAGTTCCATCTTACGTTTCATGTCCTCAATTTCTGCCAATGTTCTCTTCTGAAGATCCGAATGGGAATCTGAAAGGGTAAAATAATGAATGAAAGAATGATTCTTTATTGTGCCCAGAAATACATATTAAACAGAAAAATAATTGAACAAACATTCTTTAAAAGTTCATGTACACAAAAGGCGACCTTATTGGTTAAGTAGCAATATCTTCCAGGTAACCTTCTATTGTTCGAAAGAATAGTCTTGGCAAAAGATAGCATAAACAAAAAGACGTTTACAATTAATAACTACTATCAACACATAATAAAGTCATATTCGGTAGGCGCTGAACTAACATATAAAGCACATATTATATAATTATAATAAATACAAATTGATACATTTTTCATACATACATTATGATAAAATACATATAATTCTATATACATTAGACGTACATAATAAATAAATATATATTGATACATAAATAAGAAATTGTTATAATAGATAGTATTTGTAAAATATTACGTTATGTTTAAGAACTGGTTACATAAGAATAAAAGACTCAGACTGGTCAGTTACTCATAGTGCCAAGTAATGGCTTTTCACTATTTTCTTAAAAGAACCAAGGTTTTTAGCACGTTTTATTTCTAATGGTAATGCATTCCATAGCGTCCAAAGCTCTAACTGTAAAGGACATTTTATAATACTTGCTGTGAAGGGCAGAAATTGTTAATTGTAAACTTGTAATGTGCAAGTGTTGTTTGTTGTATTTGTTTGCTCTGCATGGAGGGAGGTTCTTTGCAGCCCACCGTGGGAAAGTTACATTTTTCCTTGAGATATGGAGGGGTCTTGGGATTGTACATAATGCAGTATAACGTTGCGAGAATACGAGCACTCCGGCAAAGACGCAGAGGGAGCCACTTGAGAGTTGCGCGACATTCTGAGATGTGGTCATATTTTCTCAAACCAAATATGAACCTGATCGATAGATTTTGGAGGCGCTCAAGTTTATGTAACCGCTCTTCCGTAAGGTTAGTGTAACAAATATCAGCGTAGTCGAGAATGGAAAGAAACAAGGATTCAGCTAATATAATTTTTGTTGGAATAGTGAGCATATATTGAAGGCATCTTATGGAATGCCACGTCGCATATATCTTCCTACTAATCATATTCAGTTGATGTGACCAAGTCAGATTCTCGTCTAAGTAAAAAAAAAATTCACGATTTTACTGTATGGTATAGTTGTGTCACTAACGCTAACAGAAGGCAAACTTGTCCAATCAATCCGTGAGGTAAAGCCTGGTCCTCAGATTATGATCGCCTGTGTTTTTAAGGGATTGAGACGTAGCCCATGACGATCGCTCCACGCAGATATCATACAGAGATCATCATTTACAATGTTTATTGTATGTGATAGTTCCTCAAGTGATGTCTGTCTATAGATTTGAAGGTCGTCTGCGTATAGATGAAAGTAAGAAGATATGGATTTTGTGATATTGTTTAGAAAGAGAGCGAATATAAGAGGGGCCAACACACCACCCTGAGGAACTCCAGCAGAGATACCCGAACATCCCGAGTAAGCCTCATCAACCTGCACACTCTGATTGCGGCCATGTAGATAATTATGGAACCAGTGAATTGTCGTCGGGGATATGTTATAGGATGTCAAAATACTTAACAGTAGTTCATGATCAACGGTGTTAAAAGCTTTGCTAAAATCAAGAAGGATCAATACTGTTAGCTGCTTATTGCCCATACCCAGCCGTATGTCGTCAACAACTTTGGTGAGGGCGATAGTCGTACTATGACCAGGTCGGAAGCCAGATTGAAAGGGGTTCTGAAGATTATTTTTAGAAATGTATAATGTAAGTTGTTCGTGCGCTAATCGTTCTGCAACTTTGGAAAGAAACGGCAAAATAGAGATAGGACAATAGTCGGTTAGCGCTAAAGGTTTAGATGTTTTTGGTAAGTGAATGAAATTTGCCTCTTTCCAGATAGTAGATTAAATAAGTGTGCTAACATTGGTGCGATGATGTCAAGTGTGGTTATTATAATTTTACGACTAACGCCATTAGTGCCCACGGCATTCGACGGAATAGATTTGACATTTCTCAAAACATGGGGGATGTTTCAACCGTCAATTCACTAAATAGGAATTGTGGAAAATATTGGGCATATTAAGGAGAAATTATTCTCTATTTGTTTTATAACTGGCTGTTGTATGATGATAATGATGTTGTATGTATGATATGTTGATGATTGTTGTAGTAATTCTAGATTTTTTTAAGTACAAAAAAGAACTGGTACATGGTTGTATATGTAAATATCAATATCTCACATGATAACTTTTCATCTGTGTGATGTCATAAAGACATTCTATTCTAGGTGTGTGAGGAATGTGTGATTTCATTCCCTTATGAGTTCTGATAAGTGTATAGGTGAAAAGTGTATGTAAAACAATACAATTTACAGAAAACTGGTGAATGTGTAGTGCAGCCTGAATATTGAAGTCCATTTTTTATAAAAAGGTTGTTCATAAACAACACATTTGTCTCGTCATATTTATTACATATATAATAATTGTAAAAGTACATCCCTACAACACAAAGATATGCAACAAGTAAACCCAAGCAATAGTATATTCATTTACTTTGACATCCTGACCATAAAAAAGACACTTGAATGGTTTTACTAAATCTACTAAACTATGGACCATAGTTCACCCAATACACATAGCTTATTTGCAAAAACTCTACGCCAAGGAAGCCACGAAAGAGTATCACACACATGAACTTTGGTATTTATAATAGTAGTAGCGTGGTGTCTTAAATACAGATATTTACAACTGGATGGCTACTTTCTAATACCTTGAAGAGCTTTCCTGGTAGTCCCGGGTTTTGGTGGCTTGGGGGGCTTTTTGACATCCGATTCTTCAGCAGGTTTGTGTGTTGTTTTAACACCGCTTAGCTTTCCAATCAACACGGTTGTATCTATAAATAATATAATTTCATTTAAAATATTTCAACCAGTTTAACTTAATTGAAACATTGCAGTGGGTTTCCACTCCACTGTTGAAGGTGTGAAAAAGAAACCACTACAATATATGACAAAATAATAATTCTTGATGTAATACTAGGCTTAAAATAATACTAAGCCACATATTGATTTTAATGTTTTTTATAAATCTGTCTGGGTATGTGTAAATAAATTATTTGAATTTGATTTAAATCAACTGTTACAATAAAACTACTTTTACGGATTTTATTGTGGTTTATTAAATTATTTATGTAGCCCGACATTTCAGAAGCTTTACAGCAACCAAGCTCATGGTTGGACTGGTCGTTGTAAAGCTTTTAAAACGTCGGGCTACATAAATAATTTAATAAACCGCAATAAAATCCATATAAGTAGTTCTATTGTAATGTCTAACATTCACGTAAACTTAAGACATTAAATCAACTGGTTGAAATTTATGTTACTTTTAAATTACCTTGTTGGAGGCCCAACTTAAAAACAGCTGAATGCTGTTTGACAAAATAAACAGTTTGATATGGTTTCATTTTATCCTAAAACTTCATTTATCAGCCGAAATCTGCCCACCAGTTTGTGGTAGGTATATGCCTCTTCTCTTTTATGCCATTATCTCTGTTAATTCATACATTGTTAATTTTCCTCTCTTTTAGGCCACGACAATCTCACAAAGTACACTAAATGTACCACTTTGCAGTAGTAATCATGTGAGCAAAAGTTGTCACTTTCGTCGTCATCCTTGGTCGTGCCAGATCACTTTGGTGGGCACTCCCTCATACAGTTGCACACATAAGCTAACACAGTAAATAATGTACACTTACTTCCAGTACCACTGGGTTTTGATACTGCTATTGGAGTTATAGGTGTTTTCTTTTGAATTGAAAATGCTCTCAGCCTCTTTTTAGCATTTTCTACTCCTTTAGACGATAATTTGATGGATGTTGGACTATTCAGTGATGAGTTCATATTTACATGCTGAAAGTAGACAGGATTTAATTACTTTTATAGAAATTAAGACAAATAGTAATAATTAAATAAAATTTTTGAATGTATGCCTGGACTTTAAAATAGAAACTTCACCATATTGCAAATAGCAATGTGCTCTCCTATATTAGCAAAAGTTTTTAATGACTTATTATTTTAGTCAGGTATATTACTTGAGATTTCACTTCAGATTATATAGCCAATAGCTCAAATTCATTTCAAATTCTGATAAATACATTGCATTAGGATGCAGTTCAATCCTGTCAACCATAGAGTTATTACATGGACTCTTAAATAGCAAACATTAAAACACAAAATATGCTACATGAAGAGAGGTATTTAAATAGTCGCAGCAACAAAATATTGCAAGTTTAAGCAACTAGAGTCCAGCAAAATATTGGCACTATTTACTCTATTAGCATTGGCTGATACTGTTAATGATGTGATGCAGATATCCTTTCATAGGATAATCAAGTGAACTACAATAACTCTCAGCATAGTTCCACGGGGGAAACCGCAGGGTGATGCTAGTTTTATATAAAGGTACTTACCGACGGCACATTTGACCCAGAGTCCAACTTGTCAGGTATTTTTGGAGAGTTTATATTGGGGGAATCCATATTAATTATTTAATCTTAGTAGGTAGAAAGCTATTACTTAATTGTTCTTTATCTTATATGCATATCAAATTCGGTTCCAAAACTAGACCTAGAAGAAACGAAATAAAGTCACAAACACTATATAAAAAAGTTTAGTGTTTGTTCGTTACGGATTTAGAGTATTGCATACACTCTTAAGATTTAAGAGAAAAGTGCATCATAGTCACGGAAAATTAGGGAGTGAAGTATAATTTATTTTATAACTTATAAACACAATTCGGCCATCTGTAACTTTTTAGCACCCTTACAAGAGCACAAACTATCAAGTTGACACTTATGAGATGACAACTCTAGATTGTTGTTTGTTGTATGATTTGTCCTTACGGACAGGCTAAAATCATATGACCATACCGCCTCGTCCCTAGTAGTTTTTCTTTAGTTGTTTTATAAAGTAACGTCTTTAGTCTTTCATTTTGTTTCCTTTCCAACAACTCTAGAATTTCGAATTATTTTTTTATTTTTCGACCGGTTAAGGAAGCAGTGCGGTATCAATTAATATTGGATTTTTCAACATTTTTTCGGTAAAATACTTATGTACATGCGTTAGAAGTTACACTTCTTTGGTGTAACAAGATAATAAAAAATATTTTCGCCTTGTTCTACGTCTGGAGAAACGACATTAAGAACAGAAAAAAGATATAGAGAAGAATACATTGAAAGTTTTATTATAACGCACAAGTAATGCGTTTTTTTTTTCAAATAAAATATTGACTATAACTTTTAATGACGGTGTGCACGCACACCGTAAAAATTTACTCTCATCATTTTTCCCAAACACACCGAATGAGATAACTTCGAAAATTATTGCTAATTAAATCAACATATAATACTCCAAGAACAAATGAATCAAGAAAATAACATAACGTCTTCGTTTAAATTAAATTAATAATTAAATAAATAGTTATACCTATTCATGTATCTTCGTAGTATATACTGAGTAGAATGTTGCTACATAATGTAGAACCAAGTTATCGTACTTACAATTGTTGCAAATATATATTGTGATGTTAAAGGGACTTGAAAAGACTGTTACGAGATAATGTGGAACAAGTATTATTTTGTTATTAGCTCTTTCTTCTTCTTAGCTTCTTTTGTTTAAGCTCGCTAAACACCGCCATTGTCTTCTACAAATACTTAGGTAATCGTTCCCCCGTCAGAGGTGAAGGAGAAAGCCAAAGTTTAATCCTATAACTTGTTGCAAATCTTTCTTGTCATTCTATCAATACCCATTTTCCCAGGAACATGAAATAAAGCCGGAACACTTGTCTAACACAGATATGCAATTCCTTAGATCACAGAATAAATTAACTAAATCAATGCAATCAAAATGTAGTCATTTAGGTAATTACTTTTAGCTCATTTGCAAGGGACAAAAATACAGGTCCAGGGGGCCTTATAACTTTGTACCCGTATAATTGATAAATGTCTAGCCCATACATTAGCAATACGTAGTTTTGCGGATGTTTATGATCGTCGGTCGCTTATCCGAAAGATCCTATATCTCGTAAATAGCCCTAAGCAAAAAAGGGCCGTTACTGTCACAACTTATTTGAATCTCTAAAATATGTACATCTTTGATGAACCAGACATCACATACCCCATCACCGTCTCTTTTCACGGCGCGAGTGTTGAATGCTACTGATAGTCCTTATGTTGAACACAATAAATATCATTATTACTCTTAACACGGGTGTAATTTTGTTAAGTTAGCAACTTGACAAAATTACACCCGTGTTAAGAGTAATAATGAGTTGAGTCCCGTCTGACCCGAATTCTCAGTCGAGATCTAGAAAATAAATAATTACTAGTTTTAATCAAACATCCTATTAGATAAGATTTAAGATACATAATGCCATACATTTCACAGCCAACATGCATACACGTGTAGTCTTATACCTGACTATCTACTTTTCTGTTTCTTTATTCTGTTTTATTTCTGTTCATTTATTTAGTTTATTCTGAAAATATAATGATTTATATTTGAAAAAATACTACGTTCTAATTTTAAAATTTATTTCAAATTGTTGTCTTGTACTGCAAACTGGTTTCGCTCTCGTGAAATCGCACGTATAATACAGTAGACTTCAAATGGCATTTATGGATAAAGGTTGGAACAGTGTATCGCTGGTAAGCGTCGTGGACCAATTTTGCGGATTAAAGAAGGGAGTGGTATAACGGCCGTTACGGAAAAAAATATAACAAAAATTTAAGTCAAGATAGGCGTAGTGCGTATCAGGAGATTCAACGCGTAATGGTAATTAGATCGGCAAGCCTTAATGAAATATAACAAGCACACTTTTGGGGGAGGAGAATAGTCTATATTTAGATGCCACTCAACCTCGTCGTGGCACAGAAAAAGGCTCGGGACGTCATTACAGGTGACTTCCAGGATTTTACAATATGAAACGCCGCGGCAGTCGAATGTGTGGCTATATCAAAACGAAGCGACGCTTACCAAAGTGAAGGTATCCAGGAACGCATGGATGATTTTGACCCCTAAATTATTTGTTCACCACATACGTTCTACATTACTCCTCGAGCACAGATGGATTGCCGACTAAAGTTTGCCACATGACTTTCTGACAGGTCCTTTATTCAAATTATTCGGGTTTAAATTACGTCGCTGTAAGCTGTTTAATAAAGTTCGACAAGGTCTACATCTTGGATAAGCCTCGTACCTTACGTGAAAAGTGTTATCACCATAAAGTAGACCCTTACAACCTTTTGAATACCTGAAAATAAATTTAAAACATTGTTGAACTGTCTTTGTGTGAATCATTTCAATGTTGTAAATCATTTATATAAAATTAGATATGCCCCGTGACAACACAATTGTAAAATACATAATGCCAGAAGAGAACTAATCACTGTTTTTGGAAACTTGCACAAACTCATGTCAGTCGATGTGACGATGATCTGCTCTACTCGAAGATACCTTTTGGGTCCTTGTGCACAGTACGGTATACCTTTTGGGTCCTTGTGCACAGTACGGTATAGATGTCGCTATACAATTATATGATTTTGCGAAAATTATTAATTTGCGAAAATAAAAATATTTACTACACTACGTAAATAATAAATATTGACCTATCTCTCAGATAGCACCTTGGTCCTAATTAGAATCCCTAAGCAATATTGAGCACTTGTTATAACGAAGTTTCTTACAAACTTAGGAAGATGTAATGCCATGCTGCATAGGAGGAGGCAGTGCCATGTTGCATAGGAGGAGGCAGTGCCATGCATGATGCATTACACTACATCGTCCTATGCAACGGCATTGGCCCGGCATAACCGGGGAAATACCTCTAGCTCACTTGATACCGGCGTATAGTGACGGTCACTGTAGCGTTTCGTATGGTTTGTGAGTAGCCGGTCGCCCATTGGGGGGCATCCCCCATAGGAGGGCAACGCATCTGCGTAACTATGATGCAATTGTCCATGGGCGTCGATAGTCATCGAAAGGCTCCGATTTCTCGTTTGCCCCTAATGCTATAAAAAAACTATCAAACCCTAAAATCCATTCTCACGGGCCGCATATCAATAGCAGAAGTTAATAGGATTATTCTTACTCGTTATTCTCAATTTGCGTGCCGGCGCATATTGGCCATTCCTCCGCAGATTTTAAGTAATCATATATAGAACTAAATGAATTAATTTTTTCATTCAATTGCAATTCTTCATTGTCAGAAAAAATAAGCTGTAATTGAGTAATAATAATTGTTTAAAGACTGATAAAAAGTAGAATATTTGCTCAGGTATAAAGTAACTCACAGTAACAGTTCCATCTACATTTAATCTTAAATGGTTTACAATCCGCCTACTTTTCAAATCCACGCGCATAAATGCGATTCCATTTGGAGTATCTACATATAGCCAGGAAGGCGGCAAAAAAGATTTTTTCTTAACATTATATCTAATATCCCGAAATTGTTTTCTTGCATTAGTTTTCTGGTCATCTATCAAAGCATCATTTTCTATTCTAATTAACAATGGGTCTTCAGAATCTTCGTCAATTTTAACATAAACATCAATCGAATCATTGCAACTATCATCTTCTTCGTCCACAAACACATTTTCCTGCTTTATGTTACATTCTTCTGCTTTATATTGCTCTTTATTATCAGCGTCACTGTCGTAAATATCAATAGGTTTAATTTCTATGGTTGGCCAAGCTTTGTCTTTAAGTGCTTTACGTCCTAGAGAAAAAAAGTTTAACTTTCATCTGCAACCTTATATCTGTTTCTCCTCCTAGTTCCTTACACGAAATTTACAATGGCAGCGAAAAATTCTAAGAACCCCTTACAACTAATGTCTTAAGTATATGAAATATTTACGTAGTTGTATAAAGAAGGGATGAATTTAAGATCGTTTCTTTTATACGTCACAAAATATCGTACAAAACCTGTAGTCTGAACAATCACAAGGGGGAATCACAATCTAAAAAAATGTATACGATGGTGCTGATTTTTTTTTTTCTGAACGAGGACTTACGCTGTGGAGCGAAGAGAAAGCATCGGATTATCGTGGTGCCGATTGGCTTAACATGCGTTAGCAACGAATATAAATACAATATCTCAATATGTGACAAACACACTTAACGTAGGGAGTATATTTTATCCAGTCTATGATTTCGACATTTTTCAAGAAATAATCAAATCATAATTGCGAAAATCAAGAGACTTTACAGAAAACGTAAAAAAAATTGTTGTAAGTCCGATCGCTCTAATATGAGACGTAGTATGTTTACTCCTAAGTTAACAATTACTGGGTGATTATAATATTTTTTTTAATTTTATTTTATATTTTGTAGACGTTCCGTATTGTTCTTAAATCATGTACCGTATAATTTTATGTATAATGGATAAAGTAGTTTTTTATCTAATGTTGTTCATGTGTATGTAAATTTATTATCCTCAGTAGACGTCTTCTATTGTATTATATTCTACTCTAGCTAGAGAGCTTTGAATCATGAAAAGTGGAATTAAGAAATAAAAAAAATAAGAAAAAAAATATACAAATATTTTTTTCTTTTTTTTTTTGTTTCTTAATTAATAATTATGTCTGAAAAAAGTGCAACAAAATACCTGGAAGTGATATTGATTTTTTCGGTTTAGAATGATTCGTCACTTCCGAATTATCAGTATTTTGTGTTGTTTTAATAATCTTCAACTTTTCTTTAAGTTGTTCGTTTATAACATTAGTATCCATTAAATTACTACAAGCTTTCTGGGACAAAAATGTTTTTTCCTGCTTGACTTCTGGTTGCTCTTGATCTTCAGCGTAGTTGCAATATAAGTCCATAAATTGCTGATGCTCGATGTTTAGTAATGCTCCATTTTTAAGCTTTTCTGTACCTGTAAGAAAAATCAGAATTTAGGTCAATCCTTTCGTACACATATGGATAGTTTACATTGAAAGAAGACGACAAAGTATCAGCAACAGTGGTGTAGCTAAATACAAATAAAGTAAGTGGCAAAAGACGACGGGCCCTCCAGTATGCATACCCCGGTCCTACACCTAGGCAGTTTAAAAAATAACGAACATTGTAAGTAGGTAAAATGCTTGATGGGAAAGGTCTAACGCGACGGGTGTTTTTGTTTAAGATGCCTTACGTGGCAACGCGTTGCCGAATGTCACGTCTCAAGCAAGGCATTGAACAATGTAGTATAGCTATTAGTACCAGTAGAAAAGTTAGTCTGGCCATAAATATTGGCCACACGATTAAATAAATTAAGAAGTAAAATAAAAAATATTACATTTGAATTGGTATCTGTGATTTTTATACGATTGTTCATTGTGATTTCTCATTTTAGCGCCAATACATTTCACAATATTTTATGTTATTAAAATGGAGTGGGGTGATGAAGTGAACAGAATCGCTGTGATTTCATTACACAAAGTAGGTATGTATCGGGTCATTAATAGGCACAATGAGACTTCCACTGTTTGTGAAAGAGAAAGATCTAGCCGTCCACGTAATGTTCGTACGTGCGTTCGAGCAGAAATCCTGTCCGAAAGCATAAGATTTTATCTCGGGCAATGAAGATGTCACCTGGTAAACTCTTAGCTGATAAATTAAAGACGAACATGGTGGTAAAATCGGAACAGCTACTGAAGCGGTACGCAAATGGAGGTCACAGACAAATTTTGTTTACGGATGAGGTTTTTTTTTTACGATTGAGCCATATTTTAACAAAAAAATGGCCCCTGTTCACGCTCAAAGCTGTAAGAAAGCTTCCCAACTAGTCGGCAGAGTGCAACTTGGGCATTATCCGACGTCAGTGATGGTTTGGTGGGGTGTTAGCTATGAAGGAGTGAATGAGCCATATTTTTGTGAAAAAGGTTTCAAAACATGGGCACAAATGTATCAAGATACAATTCCAATAACAATAACCAAGAACGGTTCTTCCAGAAAAACTCGGGACCAGATCGTAAAGCTGGATCTACCCAATATTGGTTAAAGCTAACGTCCCGGTCTTGAGCAGAGCTGAAGGCTACACTTCATATAGTCGGGACCTTTATCCTCTGGATTATGACATATGGCCATTTTTAGAGAGTACAGCTTGCTCTAAACGCCATGATAATTTGGAGTCCCTAAAACAATCCCAACGATTGCTTGTGAAGAATTTCCCCATGGAAGGAGTGCGTGCTTCTGTGGATAACTGGCCTCAACACTTAAATGACTGTATTGCAGCCAATTTTGAGACCACTTTGAGACCACTTTGAGACCACTTTGAGACCACTTTGAGTAAGTTTTTATTTGTTTATATTAAACTAACACACTGTAAGTTTTTATTTGTTTGTATTAAACTAACACACTGTAAGTTTTTATTTGTTTGTATTAAACTAACACACTGTAAGTTTTTATTTGTTTGTATTAAACTGACACACTGTAAGAGTAAGAAATGTTATTTGCAATTAAAAAATAATAATCTTTGTTAAAATATTTATGACAGAACTAGGAATAGACAGAAAGATCTAAAAATGCGAAAACAGTACCAATGTGTGGGCGGGAATCGTATATTTCACATTATTGGGCCCCGTTATTCTGGAAAGGCAGAATGGAGTAACATATCTACAGCTTCTCACGGAAATCATACTGGTGCTGTTTATGGATGTGCCATTAGCTCCCTTATGCGGTATGATGGCGCGACAGCGCATTTTGCTCGCGCAAGAGAGACCTTGAACAGGGAATACCCTGGTCTGTGGATAGAACGGCGAGGAGCTCGTGCGTGACCTGCTAGGTTACCACACATTACTCCTCTGAACTTTATTTGTGAGAACATGTAAGAACCCTATTGTATTCTGGTGGTGAAGTAGCTAGCCACATTATGTAATACGAATTCGCCAGTATTGTCACGATTTGGTGTACAGTTGATTTTTAGGTATGGTATTTGTGTTAGATGTGAAGAGGACTATCTTGATACCACACAAAATTAAATGTAAAACTTAGTTTGTAAATAAATCTATGAATTGTTCTAAATACGCTGATTCAATTTTTTAAACACGCATAGTAAAGTTTATATTTCTCGGTGCAGATTTTAGGTTTTTTTTTTTTCATTTTTTTAACGTAGCCAGCCCCAAGCCTGATTCAGTGTGAAGGGAAAGTGATGGATTCAGAGTACGGGCGAATTTTTAGATAAATTGTCATTTCGTTTTGATAAAGCAACGTGCTGGAGTATTAACAAATTTTCTTAAAGCAGCTGAATTCATAAATGTAACGTGAATTCTAATAATCTGAATTAATTTTAATATAAGTTAATTAAATAGTTGGTTAACTAATTAGTAGTGCAAGTCTGACTTTAATTAAACTGTTAAGAAAAAACACGGGAAACTGTAGTTAGCAGTTAGTACTGAAACGTTGAACAGTTGCGGGCGCCGGGCGGCGAGGGGAGGCGCCCGGGCGTTCTTACAAAGTACAGAATAATAAATAACCGAATTAGCAAAAATTTCTTGTTATTTATGTGTGTAGATTTTTAAAAATTCGAACAAATGTTGTTGAGATTGACGTAGCGAGGCTGCCTGCAAGTGGTTTTGCGTTAATTTCAATTAAGCCTGTATATAAAATATGGTTTCCAAAACTGTCTTGTTAGTATGTGATCGATTCTCTCAAAATCTACTGAATGGATATCATGAAGTTTTCACCCATGGATAGAGCAATCCCGAGGAAGATTTTAGTATATAATTTGCATCTCTTATTCACGAATCATGAATGAAGCCGGGGCGGATCACTATGAATAATGAAGATGTTTAAGATTTTATAGATCAAAAGACTAAGTTCAGACCAAAATTACAAAGATATGCCAATAATATTAAAATATGTACCTAAGCATCTAGTAGAAAGACAATTTGTTCACTATGGACACAGTGAGACTCTTAAGGTAGAGTGCTAAAACCCGTAATAAAATTTCTAAATCATGTGCTTTTATACAATTACAAAATAAATTAACAATACTAGCTACGCTCCGCGGTTTTATCCTCGTAAATTTCGATGCCACTCGAATCCTCGACTTGATGTGTTTAATGTGCACGAACTTGTTATATTCTAAGACGATGTTATCTATAACTCTAAAATACAATTTTGATGTGCCTATATGACTAGAGAAAGACGCCACACCTGAAGTTTTGCGACATAAATTGGGACTGATATGATGAGTCTGCCACATAAAGATAACTTAGACACACACCTCTTGAAAAAAATTTTCTTTCTGCGCAATGCGTTACATGCGAGATTACATATACACAAATGGTAATGCATTCTCATCTTCCTTCTCTATTCACCACTACGGACAGTCGCAGTCAAGGGCCTACCTATAGCTTAGCTAGTTTATATACATCATATCTATGTTGATAACTACATTCACGAAGAAGGCGAAATCGTGGGACGCTTCTAGTTTATAAACTATTTATTTATTACTAAGTTCTTGCTGTGTTTAGTTGCGATAATATAATGTAGTAGTGTCTCTATAGGTACTATCTCTATAGTTTCACGATGCCTTCCGTCCCTTTCTCCTTAGCATTATATTTTTTTTAAAAGTAGCACACTAGTTGATAAATAATTTCACATATCGCACTACAAAAATGATAATGATAGTAAAGACACATGTCGTTCATTCCTTTATGGGCCACAAAGGAATGAACGACATGTTTCTTTACTATCAACTATATGATGACAACTATAAATTGGAAGATTATATAAAAAATTAAGTAAGTACAGGTATTTGACTGTAATTCAACTATCATTCATATTTATGATTATATTGTCGATTTAATTAAATAGAGGTAGTTTGTATATACAATTAAAGTTGGATTATTCATAAAACTTGTTAATTTAAATGAACATTAATATTGAATAGACATACCTGCGGTCTGCTGTATACTGTATGTCACGAGATTAATATTGAGTATTTTTTGTTTAATAGACTAATCTAGTGACATAGTATATTTACTAATTGTAATCTCATTGAATTACTGACTTAGAAATTGATAATATTGGACAAGTGAGATAATACAGTATATTTATAAATGTACACTGCATTCTAAAAACTATCTTGAAAATTTGCATGCCGATTACTCAGTGCAGCATGACGCACTTAACTGTTAATTAATGACAATCTCGTACCTATTTACCATGCCTCGGCAAATAAATAATTTCATTTCATTTATTAATGGTGATTTGAAAAAAAATCTTAGAAAGTTAAGCTACATTAAACTAATCTGCACCAATAACTGCTTGTTAATAAACAATAAATGTCCGGAACATTTTGGTTCATTACGATCTAAAACAAATTGTGGTCGTTCAGGGAAGGTGTTAAATGTTAAATGTTGAGAGTAAGGTATAATTGCAGTCGTTGGCATGTCAATTATTCGAATAATTAATTATAAAATGTGAAAATACGCATAACTTCTCGATCACGTCTTAATATACGTCGGTCAAGCCGTATCGAGCTTAACCACAAATACCGTTCCACGAGATTTTTGTACATAAGACAATCCGCGGTTTCACCCGTGTAAGCTTCTATTTCGAGAAAATAACGCGAACGTTTGTATATAGTATAAATTCCAAGAGACAGTCAAAACTTCATAATGTTTCGACATACTTCCGTAACTTATTAGTTTTAAAATAAAAAAGTGTGTGTGTGCTAATGTACACGCGTTCGAATTTATACTTATTTGACGCAACAAGATTTTACGTTTGTAAAAAAAACAACACTATCGAAAAAGTATTTGTTACATTGAAAGTTTTATTATAGCGCATTATGGTAACTCTTTGAAAACCTCAAATGTTTTCACAGCTAACTTCAAGGTGTCGGTATTTCGTGACGGTGTGCGCGCACCGTAAAAACTTTTCTCTCATCATTCAACATCTCTCATCACTTTTTCTTAACGCGCCAAATGTATAACTTCTAAAAAACAAAACAACTAAAACAACTTGAATTTCTTTTAGAAAAAAATCAATGTTCTTATAATACTGGCGAAACCTTCAGTGCGCCAATTGAAAAGAAGAAGGAAGAACAATTGTCACTTCCTATTTAAAAAAGAAACAATATTTATGTACGGACTGTATCCTGAATCTTGAAAAAAAAACTATCTCGTAATGGTAAACTATTGTTGTGTTCAAGGTTGTGGCCGAAATAGCAGGGTTAATAAATATTTAAACTACTACAGTTTACCTAAAAAGAAAGCTCGGTGTGTTTTTGCTTGTAATAAATTTAATTGTTGTTTTTATTAAATGATGCAAAAGTTAGAACTTATATAAGTGACGCAAATAACATAAATTATAGTGTTTATTCAAAAACTGGAATTATGCACTTGAATAATGATATAACATTTTTCGTACAGACAAAAGTTATGGCTAAGCGCAGCAGGCAAAGATCATCTGTTGACTGAAGATTTGAAAAAGCGACGGACGCTTAGGTTCTGTTCCCGACATTTTGCACCAAATAATATCAAAAATAGACATCTAACGGAAGATGCGGTGCCCTCAAAATGTCTACCAGGATCACTAAGTGAAGGTAATATGGTGTAAATAGACACAAGCGAATTATGGATAGCCTAGGTATGTTACATTTTCATAAAAAAGCTAAGCAGCAATTTGTCACAAATTTAATTATAATACAATCTGAAATGATATATGTAGTTGTTAAAGAGAAACTGCTGGGCACTCCCAGTAATATAAAAATAATATAAAAGTCATGCACTCTACTTTCAATGTGATTGTGTGATCAGTGTAAAATTTATTGATTTATGTCTATTATATATATATAATGTATATTTATTTTTTATTTTTAAGGCAAAACAATAATTCATAACTTGATGACAAAATTCACCAAATGGAGTTACATAAGACAGTAAATTTAACCATAAATTAACAACTTTCTTGGATATTTATTATTTATTATTGCTGATACCCACATACATATGGTCAAATCTTTCTGCTTACAGGTGATGAAGATAAAGAGCCTGCAATACATGAAGGTATTATTTGTGACAACTGTTCTGAGAAAATAGTTGGTTTCCGCTACAAATGTGTCACCTGTGACAACTACGATCTGTGTCAAAAGTGTGAAATGCTGGAATCTCACAGTGATCACTACATGCTTAGAATACCAAAGCCTTTGAAATTTGTAAGTTCTCACAATAGTTGTTTGTGTTTAAATAATCCTTGTGGTAATATACGACATTAGTGTTATTAATATCCTATTTTTATTGAGTACTGTTACATAATAATACAGGTTGAGCAGATTCATTTCAAATTTATTTCATATTTTGAAGTCGATGCCTCTTTTAAAAACTTAAAAGTGTATTGGTTTTTGCCGACAATTGAATAGTGCAGACAGTATGTAGTTAGTGGTGTGCATACTAATGTGCTGTTTAAAAACTAGTGTGTATAATTTGAATACCTTTAGGAGAGGTCTTCTCTATCTCTCTCTTGACAGAGGAGGTAGACTCTGAATGTGAGTGTTACTATAATATTTCTACAAAATCATTTTAGTTAAGTAATATATATGACAACAGGATTGTATTTACCTTATATATTTCAGAAAATTGCTGACAACTTAATAAATAAATGGCGAGAGTTTTTTAAATCTGAGCACATTGTGCCAAGATCAGATGACTCAAAAAAAAAGACATATGAAACTGATGTGTCAAGTGATGATGAACCAGTTAAGAAATATGTTAAAAATAATAAAATAGGTATAGATTTAACAGAAGATGTAAAACAGATAATAAAAATTGAGGTGAAGAAAGCTATAGACTTAGCACAAAGGCAAGAGAAAAGTAGAGGAAACCTTAAAAGGACTGCTATAGGAAATAATGACAATTTCCCTAGTAAGAAACAAAGATCTAATGAAGAAAGTATATTAATAGTACAGGTAGATGGCATAGAAGATGTCAAAAATATTAAGGATGAAATAGCAATAGAAGAACACACACCAGAACTGGTGTTTGCTGATGTTAATGAAGCAGAGTTAAATCAGAACCTAGTAAAGACTGACATTTGTTCTACAGGCCCACATCCAGAAGAGCAAGGTTTTTATTTAATTTTAATTGTTATCTCTTAATGTGATTAAATTGTAAATAATAGATTGAAAATGGTTAGATACAATTATTAGAATTTCAATGGATATCAGTGTAACGGTTGCTGTGTAAAATCTTTACACTATAGAATTTTAATGAAAATAAAAATGTATTATTTAAATACAAATTCCATCACGTATCAAATATATTATCAGAAGTATCCGTTCGTAAGTAAGTGGTGCAACTTAATTGAAGGTTCCAAGCAACCTAATGTTCTTCTTTAAAATTAGTTTGTCAGAATTGCTTTCTAACAATGTGGGAACAACAACAACAACAAGAACAATTTTGTTATTCTAAAATTATTAAACTATTCATAAAGATAAAATTGAAATTGAATTTTATCATTGAAATATTTGCTTAATTTTGTGCATATTTAAAGTGTCCAAAGTGGAAACCATTTTAATGTTTTGCAGACAATATTGTGCAGCTCCACTTCGCTACTAATGATCACAACAAAAAAAACATGCATTTTCATTTAATGATTAAAAATCCAACATTGGAGCAAAATATTTATAGGATTGTGAATAAACTTTCATTTATTTTAAACCTGTATATACTAGTATGCATCTATAGTCACATCAGATTGCTTTTTTGTGAAATTTCTAATCTTCTTAATGTTTAATGTTGTTGGAAGGGTGTATAGTAACAAAATAATTTTTGTTTCAGATAACTTAAGAGCATTTTACTTGAAGATGGGTATAGATCTCTCTCAGTTAATGATACAAGTAGTTCCAGGTGGTGAGGAACCATCATAGATGGTTTCTATAAAATTTAAACAATAAAATTGAGAATCATGATTGGAGAAGTGAAAAATGAAAAAAAAACAACAGGAGAAGAGTACACCAACCACTAACTATGTATGCCCATACATAGTTAGTGTTTGGTGTACTCTTCTCCAGAAATTGCTCTATTTTCATTTATTAAAGTTAAATTTATTTAATGTAGTATAAAGTTTAGCCTTAAAGTCATAACTCATGTACCTTCTAGAGAGCCATTGTTCTGATACATGTGTGCATTATTACCAGATATATACGATTTTACATGTCTCTATAACTCTGGTTCTAATTTTACTAAGCATATCTGCTCTAGGACAGAGTATCCCTTACTCCCTATACTTTTAAGTCACATTCATTCCCCTTAGTGCAACCTAAAGGTGTATAAAAGACTTAAGAACCCTCCTAATTTACCTGTGTTTAGATTTGATACTGATTGTTTTAACTTGGAAATTCTAATGCTCCCGGCATTAGAATTTCGAAAATTGGGTTAGTCAGTTTTACAAAAGTATTGTGTATGTTCAATTTAAATTCAGACCATTTTTTTCTACATAGGCTCCTTGCTGTGACACAATTAAGTTTCATCGATCATTCCAAAATTAGTAGAATTTTTACTTCAAATGGACTAGAAACATTAAAATTGATCTAGTACTTACTATTTAGTACACTGGACACATGTTCATTCATATAACATTCATTTGGATTATTTTTTAAATTCTTCCTGCGTTCACGAAACTCACGTACGCGTTCAGTAGAGCTTTTCGGAGATTTTTTTATTTTTATTCTAATGGCATTTTTTCTCTGCCTATACTCACGACTCCTCTCAGCGGCAGTTTTCGGCATACTCACAAAATGTATTAACAAGAAATGTTACGCACATAAAAAAGCACAACAATTAATACACAGTAGGCAGTAGAACGCATGTGGGTACGAGGAGTTTGTATTATTTACCCACAACTTACTTTAACAACTTTAAACTGTTATTCCTACGTATTTGTGCATTCACCAAAATGCGTATGTCAATGCTATATTTGACAGCAGACATTTGTCAGTTTCAGATTAGGTATTTTTAGGGACGTTTGCGACAAATATCGATAATATGATCGATGCGAGCTGTACTTGTCAAAAAGTTTTTAACAATAACTCCAACATGTCGGCTATCTTAAGAGTAAACATAAAATAAATCTGTGTAGATTCGATAATTAGAAGAGTATGTGTAATAGCTGGTCCGGGATGTTGGATTATACTACATACAATTAACATTATCGAAATCTTATTCTGTTTCGCATTATAATAAACGTAAGGAGCTGATATCTGGAACAGGTTAATCCTGTATTACATATTACCAGGTCCCCAGTGTTAAAATGTATCAGAAGAATAATATTCAGTTTGTGGCGCTCGAAAAATTTAAAACAATAAAAAAGTCAAAATGAAAAGAAACAAAAATACCCTGTACATCGCTCTGTGTCAAAAATCATCATACAGATGATTTTTGTGTAGTGAGTGTAAGTGAGTATGTGTATATGCGCTTGTGTGTGTGTTTGTGTCTAAGTTTTGCTTAAGTAAATTTTCGATGGCCTTATAGTCAAGATTTAATAACCATTCTTTAAGTGGATATTTACATTTATCTTTTGTATATAAGTAAATTGACAATGTGCTGTTTGTTTTATAATAGAGACGAATTCCTTAGTAAGGCTGATTTTAGTCTCACGCCGACGGCACGCGCGCAGTCAGCGCTGATGGCCGAGATATATAAACTTTTAGGAAGCGTTTTTTGATGACGCGTAGCTATCAGCGCGCACGGTACGCGCGTAGCTGTCTGCATTACGATCGCACGAGCGAGTGAGCGTTTTAGTAACAAGCGGAGCGGACGTCAGCGCGTACCGTCATGGCGAGTCGCGAGGTGGATACAGGTCGAGTTATCGATGAGGTACGCCTAAAAGTAAGTAGTAAGGTAAAGTTCTCTATTTGAAAAATAATTATTAACTTTATTAAGTAATCAAAGACCAGATCTTGCTGCTGACGACCTGGCTTTTTTCGCTTCTTTAGGTCCAATTTTAAAATCTTTTGATGTAGGACGAAAGCTAGAGTTTAGATTGAGAGTGCTGCGTGAAGCCATGGTTACTCGAAATTTCAACAGATCAAATAGCTCTTACTCCATTGACGCAAGGCCTACACTCGACACGTATGCATCGTCATACAATTATCAGACTCCAGTTTACCAAGGGTACGAAACGAATGATGCGAATTCAGGTTACTCTGGAAACACGCCAAGACGGTCGCCGCTACAAATGCTCTTCATGGTCATCTTTCGCTGCAGGCGTATATCTTTGCCATGGATCGGTGTAACAAGCCGGTGAGACCAAACGGCCGCGCTATAAAGCGCCATAGACCGTAGAGACTACGGATTTCCTCTCTCTGTCCCCCTGGATTAGGTAGCAGCATATGGACAGCACTCACTCATAAACTATATAGATTTCTCGATCTAGGGGACGAGTCGGTTCAGGTACTCTTCGAATTGGAATGCGGGCCAAAATTACTTCTGATATCGGCCTACTTATATAAACCCATTGTTGTGGCAGCCCTACGAGAATAGGTAACAAGCTTTCTACTTCTCCACATTAATACGTGAATATATTTATACTCCACGTTGTAGCAGATATAATATGATAAACATATTTGCAACTTTACGTTTACGTTACGTATCAGTTACTATTCGATCAGTATTTTGAGTTCATGGTAAATTTTGTTAAAATTTCTATAAATTATAGGAGTCACAAATGATAGTTGAGAGTCCACCTATCGGATAATTAGCCACGGTGTACCAAGTACCATATAGATACAGTATATATTCATGTCCCATAGAACTATTAGCTGAGCTGCCTTTATCGGACAATTTATACTATAAATCTCCTGTTAGCTATGTCTCAAACTTTAGTCTATTTAGTTATGCTGAGTTATTTTCATGTTCTTCTTCTTCTTCTTCTTTACAATCTCATTCCTTCTGAATGGAATAGAAGAGTAGTAGATGTATATACGCCGTAGCCGAACTTATGATATATAAAATGTGGTGGACTGGTTTAACAAAGACACCATTACCATGTTTTTTTTATCCCAACAATTATGGGCTCACCTCATCAGCCTCACTTCATCAGGGTGCACCACTCTCTAAAATAATTATAATATATTTCTTAAACATACAGATATCCTGCTTGATCATCCTGTTGAAGTGGGATATTTTTAATAGAAGTGTTATAGAATTATCAGAATATTATCAATGGTGAACGCGCACGTTCTTTGTTGAATTTTAGAGCATTCGTCGGTAACTAGATGCACCAGTCATTGAAAATGGAAGCTCGAAACATCGACGTAATATTTATATATATATATATATATGTAGTTTGTGATTATAACCCATATGGGTTATATCTTCGATGTACTCTGAATATGCTTGAGTGTTGACAGTTCCCAATGTTATGTGGTTCCAACATAAAAGTTTTGTGTGCGCCCAATGAAACATAAAAGAATCCACTGTCACTCTGTATGTCTGTATATCACCAGATGATTCTTGAACCTCGATAACTAGACAAATTACAATTATAACTTTCACAGATGATATTGCAAGAATTTCTGTTGCTGCTGTATCAACAAATAATAAAAATTGATTAATTACAATTATCATATCACAGAAAAAGTCTTATATGTGTATGTGGTTTCAAAAATCGCGAGTCGTACTCATACAGATAATGTAGCTTAAAAATTCGGAAGAGAGCACTTAGTCTACTCTCTGTTTCTTTTCTTTTTCACTTATTTCTTTCTGGGAAAGCGCATGCGCGACCTCATAAACAATAATATAGATAGGGAAGCCTGTCCCCTTGCCTCTACGCGGCCTATACTAACGACATTCCGACGCTGAACAACCCTATGAGAGAGGGCGATACGCATGTCTTCTCGCGCTGTACGCTAATGACAATGCTTACATTTCCTCGTCCCAAAAGCCGGCCACTGCGCACGAAACTGGGGATATTCAAGACTTACATCCGATCGCGACTGACTTACACTGCCCCGGTATGGTACGCGTTCTACTTCCCGAGCCAGAAGAAGCGAAGGCAAGTTCAGCAGAGATATCAGAGCATATCTCTGTGACTGGAGCCGGCCGCTACGTCCGGAACGACGTGATCGCGCGAGACCTGCGGATCGAGTCCGTCGGCGTGTTTGTGGCCGTATTGTCTCGAAGCATGTTTAGTGCCGCGGACGATAGACCACACGCCCACCTGAGGGACCTGGCCCCGCTACACGTGCCATCACCCGACCGGCGGTCGTACCCGCGTGAACTCGTATCCCGTATTCCTCCAAGCGGAGAAGGATCCTCGGCCCCTGCACGGACGAGGATCATTCACACACGTACATAACCCACATCACACTTTAACATCATCACCCACCACACCTGCAGGCCAGTAGGCCGTGGTCTCAATCCCACCTTCAGGCCATATGGCCTCCGCACCTAGGTGCGCAACAACCCACTATTATCGGTAGGTTGACCCACCACCAAGGGGATAGCTGCCCTTCGCGAACAGACCCGGGTCATGAACACACCCGGTTCACCTCGAAACACGCAATTCTCGCAGCCCCCCCTAGGCCAGTGACGAAGACCCAAAGAGGAGAAATGCCATAGGCACTTAGTTTTAAGACGACCTGTCTTTGAGTATAGATAAGGATGATGATAATGCTGTACTGTATTTGACTATTTAATCGTATGCGCATTGAGAGGAGATAAATTAATGAATAGAGTGTACTATAATTATTGTCTTCGACTTAGACGGCCGCGGCTGACTTCTCTATGTATATTATCTCTATGACCAATTGTCAATAACCATGTCAAATTCAAATGTCAATGTCATAGTCATACTTTAAAAACAAATCACAAACGGTATACATATAGACGTATTCTTTAAATTTTGATACATTTTTGTTTGTTGCAATATTTGTGAATTAGTTGTTTACCTTTTAGTTGTAGTACATATTTTGATAGTAGAATGTCCAAATTAAATAAAATTAAAAGTCACCGTGTTTGCGAGATATGCGGCATTCAGGAAGCCCGTCCGGGTAACAGTAGATTTTTCGCATCATTTCCTATAAACGAAGTACGGTACGTTTGAAGTTATGAAAAAAAAACACTTCTTTTAGAAAACATACAGTATTTAACCAGTACCCAAGCATTGATTTACATTTTACAAAAATACTCTGAATGTTTGGGACAATCAGCATCTCGAGACTTTCACTTTATAAGATGAATAATTGTCAAATTACTTTGTAAAAGTAACTTAAAATCATTCACGTATTTGAAGTAATCTGCCTTGTAAAAACGGAAATATCATGCTCGTAAGGTTGACTTTGCTAAAAAAATATATAATCACGGATACTTTAGTTAATAAAGACAGTACAGTATGAAAACATTTCACAACCAGAAGATATACAGTTACTACATACCTTCCTCACCACATTCCCTACAATTGACTATACCTGCACAAACTACAAGCAACATATAAAAGTACTCCCATTTATTAAGACATCACTACATGCCAGTATTACATAAGCATGACCAATTAAAATCCCGATTGATACCTCCACGATTGTGGTAGTGCAATTCAACAGCATATGTGTAATGGCACCACCTCCTACTGTATTTTGTCCTACTAGTTATATTGTACAGTTGCAGAGAATGGGTGCGTGTAACAGGTAAAGAAGATCTAGTCCATGTGCCCATTGAAAAATTACATCAAAGTAGATGGGTTTGTGGTGATCATTTTGAGAAGTGGCATTTTAACAAAAAAGGTAACAGGCTGAATATACATGCAATTCCTACTCGAAACTTGACCTCCATTCCACTGAATAAAGATCAAATGTCAGAGTTTCCACAACACATTTTCCACCGTCAAGGTAATTTTTTTTTTTCAATATGAATGAAACCATTAATAAAGAAACTATTGCCCTCACTATATAATTTATATGAATTAATTCATCATTGTATCATAGCTGACACATTAACAGATTGGTAGACAGCTAAATTATAAAAATAAAATGTCTCCCTGCATAATAGATGTGTAACTTTATGAACAAGTGAATGGTGTTATAAGCAACATTAAAGGTCAATGAACTTAACTCTTTTTTGTGACAGAAAATATAATATCAATAAAAAGTTTCACTTAAAAGATCTTAAACTTGTAAAATTAGGAAGAGGTAGTGCCATGCTGCATAGGAGGAGGTAGTTTCAGGCAGTGTACACGTCACTACATCCTCCTATGCAAGGGAATTGGGCCAGCACGATCGGGGAGGTACCTCTCGCACAATACCGCCGTAAAGTGACATCTTCAGTGTCGCGTTTCGTACGGTGGGGGTGGAAGAAGGGCAAGGCATCGGCAAAGTAATTATGTGGTTTTTCATAGGCTCGTCTGCCCCCTATTTTATAAAGAAAAACACTAAAAACTTACCTCCTTATATTTTATTGGACTTCTTACCTTAAAGTTATTTAAATAATATAAATATTGTATTTTTTTTCCAGTAACATTAAAACGGAGTTCAAACCCATCAAAGCTTGGACAAGACAATGCAAGAAGTCCTCTTTCTGAAATAAAAGGTAAACTTGTTTTTGACATTATCACTATAAAACTTAGTAAGAGGCTGCACTAATATATTGCAGCTGATTTGTGATGATTAGTGTAACCAGGTGTCCCGATCTGTACTTGATTGGGATGGTTAATGTCAATAGGGACACTAACCATCCCAACCACCAATCATCATCAGATTGAAAAATTATTGTAATTTGAGTGGTGTATCATTGAATATGTCTTTTCAAATGAACTTGAGGTTTCTGACTCTTCAAAATACATTTGGCTTGAACAAAATCCATTAAATATTTTAAGATATATAGATTCTTTTGTTATTGCTGCAATAGAGCTGTTCACGGGCGCGTCCTACTCGCTCCTGGCTGATTTTTTTGCGTTTTATTTCGTCCAAAATCAACTATAACATTACTATGATGTTGATTTTGGAACACACTGGTGTACCTACAGTCAGTCTACACTGTAATATATTATTTCTTTCATTTATACCCTTACATACAACGCTGACGGAATTGGGCCGGCACGACCGGGGAGGTACCTACGGTGTCGCGTTTTTTGCGGTTTGTGAGTAGCCGCTGGCCCATTGGGAAGAGGTGAAAAGGAAGGCAACACATCGGCATAATTATGATGATGTTCATGGGCGTCGTTAGTCGTTGAAAGGCTCGGATTCCTCGTTTGTCCCCCTATAATATAAAAATTAGTTTTATACAGCTTTATATAGCTTTATATTTTATACTCTACTGAGACTTATAAATTATAAACCTTTTGCTATTAATTAGTAAAGCAAAAGATGTTACTGTAACATAGCTATGGTAGAGTAAAGCCATCATGGTTGTGGAGGTTTGTGAAAAGTGCACAGGACATAATAATGAGAGCACCCTGTATGCATGTTCCATAGCCTCTTGTCATAAGCTCCATCGGCTTGATTACCTACTCCATGTATGTAAAAATTCAGAACTTTCTAGTTACAGATGAGGAAGACAGAGAGCCTGCAATACATGAGGATGTTTTTTGTGACAATTGCTCGGGTAATATCATTGGTTTCCGATACAAATGTATTACTTGCGACAACTACGATCTGTGTCAAAAATGTGAAATGCTAGACTCTCACAGTGATCACTACATGCTTAGGATACCAAAGTCATTGAAATTTGTAAGTTTATTGCCAAGTTACTGGTCTAATTATATATTACTTTATTATTGCTAAGTTACTGGTCTAATTATATATTACTTTATTATTGCTAAGTTACTGGTCTAATTATATATTACTTTATTATTGCTAAGTTACTGTTCTAATTATATATTACTTTATTATTGCTAAGTTACTGGTCTAATTATATATTACTTTATATAATTTTGAATTTGATACTAAAGTGTATTTACAATCTGCATCTCTAAAATGTCTTAAATACATTTCTACTTGTGGCTAGTTTTGTGATAAGTGGTTTAACTACTTAGCACAAAGAGCCAAGACAAGGTAGACTGTTTTACTTTAAACATATGTTCCTTGTATTAATTCATTTATTTCAGGAGATTGCTGGTAACTTTATAGTTAAATTACGCGAGGTTTTAAAATCTGATCAAACTCTACCAGAACTGCCTGAGCATACTGATATACATTTAAAAAAAAATGAATATAAAGGCACAGTAGATTTAACGGAAAGCGATAAAAAAAGAATACAATTAGAGGTGGATAGAGCATTAAGATCAGTTAAAATACAAAAAATGAATAAAGAGAATAAGAAAAGGACTATCACAGAAAAAAATAACAGTACATGTAGAAAGAAGCAAAGAATTTGTGAAGAGAATGAAGTAGTTGTGCCAGTGTATAGAGTAGATGATGCCATGGACGTAGCAGGAGAGATAATAATAGAACATGCCCCAGAGTTGGAGTTTGATGCTGGAGTAACTGATTTAAGTCAGAATACAGTAAACACAAACATATATTCTACACAGCCACATAGAGAAGACCAAGGTTCTAGAAACTATTTCTTTTTGAAATTTATAAGAAATGAAAATGTTATAAGAAACCACTTTGTAAGAGTTAGTGTTGTGCTGACTTTGGACCGGCACGCAGGATAGGTACCTCTTGCTCACATGATGGTGAGAGATATGTTGGCGCAATTTAAATATTATTGTATAATAAATAAAAATGTTATAAGACCAGTTTAGAAACCATTTTGTAAGATTTAGTGTTGCGCTGACTTTGGACCGGCACGCAGGATAGGTACCTCGTGTTCACATGATGGTGACAGATATGTTGTCCCATTTTAAATATTATTTCTTATAAGAATGATAAGGATCCATTTGGTAAGACTCAGTGCTATGCTGCATTTCGTCTTAATTCGACGCGACAAGGAGGTTCCTCTTCCTTGCATATTAACTTTTTAAATATATTCAATTTTAATTATTCAATGATTTTCATATACACTTTTTTATTTATCTATTATATCTCTATATTTTTTATACAATAGGGGCGAATGAACGTCCACATAATTACTACGTCTATGCGTTGCACTCTTTTACCCC
>JAFELO010000198.1:271342-308898 GCA_017140195.1 Eumaeus atala
CCCCCCGCCGGTGAACCATTTGGGGGGGCCCAAATGGTTCACCGGCTACTCACAAACCGCACGAAAAGCGACCATGAAGATGTCACTCTACGGTGGTATTATGTGAGCGAGAGCTACCTCCCCGGTCGTGACGGCCTAATTCCGATGCATAGGAGGATGTAGTGACATGCACTATGCATGGCACTATCTTCTTATATGCCGCATGGCACTACCTCCTCCTATGCAGCATTGCACTATTGCACTACCACTTCCTAAAATGAGTGCATGTTTCAGATAATTTACGAACATTTTTCTTGAAGACTGGTGTAGGTTTGTCGCAGTTTATGATACAGGTTGTACAGAGCAGCAAAGAACCAACATGAATAAGAATACACACCGTGTGGATTCTAATTCCAGTAACAGAAGATACATTGTATATTTATGACAGGAGTAACTTGGGCGGAAGAGTAATTTAGTGTACCCATTATACTGGGTTCCTGATTCCTGAGCCCTGTATGTAAAAAGATCAGAGAATGGCTTCATCAGTGAATTTTAACTATGAGCAAATTTATACAAAGTTACAAATCTTGCACATGCCACTTATTTTGGTTTCATCTATAACACCCATAGAAAGAAATTTAAATGAGAAAGTGTTGATGATGTTAGATAAAAGCAATGTATTACCTGGCTTTCCATATTAAAGGCCAAAAGGACAATCGATTTCTTATTATGGAATACCTATATGTAAGAAAAAATTAAAGATACTTGTTAACAAAAGTGTTTCATTTGTGTACATTTTGACAAAAAATTTCATGCATTGCACTTCTTGTGCACCGGGCACGAGCATTCACACTCTTTTGGCACCGATATCTGATATATTTTTTCTCGGCGCACTAATATTAAATACGCCGTCGTTGGAAAGTTGTATACAATCTCGTCAGATTTTTCGCCACCTGGAAGTGCATACCCTCTACTGAATTGCTATGATACGAAGCCATATTCTTCTTTGTTCTCCTAGTATCACATAATTTCGTCCGGCCCCGAAGTGCGGAACATTCAAATTTATAATTAATTTGTCGTCTTTGACCTTAATCGATGACCTCACATCGCGGGTCAACGATTGCAAATACCGCCACGGCCTGGATTAATCCCAGACCATCCATAAAGACAAATCATCTGACATCAACGCGATTCCAAAGTCTTGTTGATCCATAAGTGAATCCATAAATCTGCCTTAAAATGTAAACACTTCTTATTATCACAGACACTAGGGATTTTAATAATCTCATATTATTAAAATAGATTAGGGGGACAGATCACTCGCTTTCCCCGAATGTAAAATTGAATTCCGCGCGCTTTTATTTATACTGTAACAGCGCCATCTAGTAACTAGTAGATGCTTCTCTAAAAACTGATTTATTTATTATATTTATTTATTATTATAGAATTGGCATCATCAGTGGCAAATAAACTGAATTTCATTACATTGATACAATAATTTAAGGAAAGAAAATATTTAATATACGGTAATTTTATAAAAGTATTTTCTTGGGTGACATCTATCGGAGAATAGTTTACTGGTAGTTAGAGTTGCTGACCCGCGTAACACACACACACACACATCGTCGTTGTAGGTATGCAACAATTGCGTTATTTACATAGCATAAATATCTATTATACATATGTTTGAGTACGGTCTAGCATATTCTGGCTGGAGGGTAATGAAACTTCGATATTGATTTTGTTATCGAGGCGCAATTAAAACTACAAGCCGCCCTGGTACGTTCTAGAAACATTTATAGGAATGTACGGGTGATTAGGTATACTAACATAGGTAATAGTAATAACTATATTTAATAAAATAAGTATTTTTTTACTTTGAAAAAGTTCTTATTTTTTACTTGATAGGTACCTACTTATCTCCTATTATAAAAATATGGCCCTTTGTCTCAATCAGTTGCGTTCGTGACTATACTTAATTATTTTCGATCTATGATGTAACTAGCTATGCCCTACTAGTGTTTCCACTTATACAATATCTATCACGAATCATTCGTTTCTTTCGCGATACTAAGTAGAATAATAATAATAATAATAGTTTATTTTTCACCACAATACATAATTATATATTGTGGTGTATACATACGTTCAGAGTAATAATTGATTTTTTCAGGTGTTGATGCATCGCTGTGTACTGGTGCTAATAATGTACTAATAATGGTACATGCGTCTGCTGCACCTGTTTTAATAAGTACGAAAGTCTTTTCGCACCTATGATAGTATAAAATTAGCATACGCGTAGGTTACACTAAAAAGTGTAACATAACATTACGTACACACCAACACCAATGTAATATGATGACTACTCTGTTTAGTGTGTGTTCTTCAGATTACGAACAAGTAATAAGACGTAGCAAATAGCATCACCGTTGTATGAATGAATAACAGTAACACCAAATTTTGGCGAAATTCCATACTATCTCCGGAACATTTTGAAGCTTCAAGTTATGTACGTCTAGGGTGTGCCTAGAGAAGGGATGGGCAACTAGTCAATCGTGATTTGTTTTTACTATACCGTAGGTAAAAAATAATTAGGATATGTAATTTATAAGTATATAAATGTGTTACTTACACATTATATCATTTAAAATTTTGTAATTATGCAGTCTATGCCTGAACCAGTGACCTGCCTAGTTCCGAATCAAAATCATTTTCGATAACGAAGACGAAATCTGGAACGAAAACAGTCCTCCTTTTTTAAAAGCAGAATGGAGATTTCCCTTAGGGCTCACAGGCACTGGGGTTCGCTTAGCGTTTCACATAGAACTTAACCATTACCTAATTTCACAATGAGATAAGGAAAGACCGACCAGACTATTAGTATTTAATGCCTTCCTACAAACTAAATAATGACGACATCGAGTATAAGGAGTGCAACATTGAGTAGAAAAAAAATGTGTTTTTGTGTGGTTTTTACAGCGGTTAATTTTCTTTCAATAAGTAAAGAAAATTTATATTTACCTACAGACTTTCATCGTGTGTACAGCACATCAAAGTGCAGTGCTGTATATGCTGCATTGCAGTCGAATCGTACCGATACGACTGGGGTGGCACTCTCGATTGCGTAACATCATCTTCATCATTATCAGCCCTTATCGGTCCACTGCTAGACATAGGCTTGTTTCAATGAATGCCAAAACACCCGATCTCCTGCTACCCGCATCCATCCCGGACCAGCTACTACACGGAGATCGTCATCCCACCTGTTGAACGGTTGTCAAACACTTCGTTCCTAAAACGCGGCTTCCAATGCAGAACCTTAGTGGCCCATCTGCCATCTGATCTTCTGAGTATGTGACCAGCCCATTGCCACTTCAGTGAGCTTATTCTTCGCACGATATCGGAAACTTTAGTGCTCTGCCTTATGAATTCATTAAGAATTCTATCGGACTAAGAAACACCCAACATAGCACGTTAAATAGCCTGCTGAGCTACCGCAAACTTGTGGCCCAGTCCTACATTAAGGGACCATGTTTCGTAGAACGCATTTGTCGAAGACTTCTGTCTTCAAGCTCTGCGGTATAGGCAACATGAGAATGTGACGAAACTTCCGGAATGTTGCCCAACCCAAATGAATCTATTGGCTTCCTTCTCGTACTTATGTCCACCTAATTGCAACAGTTGCCCCACCGACTTCGACCGGCCTAGGGAGCACGTGACCGTTGCACATAACCTTTGTTTTGTCCAAGTTCATCCTAAGGCCGATACGTCGTGAGGATTCATTTAGGCTGTGCAACATTTACTGCAAGCTGTCCAACGATTCAGCCTAAGTCGCCGTTAATATTTATGGAGCATTCTGCGCAGTTTAAAAACGTCATCCAAAGCATTAGCGAACAGTTTCGGGGAAATAACATCTCCCTGACGCACCCCTCGATGCAATTGGATTGGCCTTGTTTGACCTCCCGGAATCAGAATGGACGTAAAAGCAGCGTCACATAATGCTCTCAGTACTTCGACGTATCGCCAACCCACCCGACATCGCTGTATATCTTCCAGAACATCCCAGGTTTCGACAGAGTCAAAAGATTTTTCATGGTCCACAAAGACAAGACACAACGGCTGATTGTACTCATTGTCTTTTGTACAACTTGCCTTACGGTGAAAACGTGGTTCATGGTGCTAAATCCTCTGCGAAACCCAACCCACTACAGTGACCGGAATTCGTAAGGCTTTGAAGTGAGACGATTCGTCAAGATTGTTCTCAATAGAGAACAACTTGTAAATATTGTCAAGAAATGAAATTGGTCTGCAATTTTGTAGAAGTGACTTGCCACCTTTTTTAAAACACATAACGTCACTTCTAAGCCATGCCTTGGGAGATACGCCCCACTAAAGCAAAATTAAATTTTTTTTTAGATCTCGTAACACAGCTTCGCCTCCTGCCCTAAGAAGCTCGACTATAATTGCATCCTTCCCCGGGGCCTTTCTCCCTTTAAGCTGCGTAATCCAGGCTAATCTCACTCCAGCTGACGTTGGGCAGATCGCCTGACAAATGTCGTGTCAGGTGTTTTGCACGTGGATCGTTGTTCAGGGTATCGGGATGAGGAGCGTGCGACGTATATAACTTGCTATGGAAAGCTTCGATCTCAGATAAGATCCCAGGCTTATAAGAAACCGTCACCCCAGTGTCAGTCCTAACCTTTGTCATATGACTTCTTCCAAGCTTCTGCACATAAAATTCGACCCTCTATTCTGCTCATCACTTCGGTGACCCGTTGCGTATTTCAGCTGCAGTTTGCGGATTCGCTTTCAAAGAAGCTTGACATCGGCAGAAGTAACGTCTTCGTGTGCTATGCGTTCCCTCATAAGTCCAAGCATCTCATCCGTGAGTTTAGATTCAATCAAACCAATCAACCACTCATGGACTCGTTAATTGCCATTGTAATTTCCGACATATCTAGGCCATGGAACCGGTTTTTTAATTTCAGTTGGAATTTTTCGAAACCTACATGGTTCGTTAGAGGTTAGGTCGGAGTGTTGATTGTACTAATCAGACATGTTCGCGTCGAAAGCCTATATTCTAAGAGCCTTTTACCAATCGGTGATCACTTCCGATAGTAAACCTGTTGATCATAGATATATCTCCAAATATAAGCTTTCGGACCGTTATAATAAAGTCAATCTCGTTCCACGTCTCAGTATCGGGACTCTGCCATGTCCACTTCCTATAGGGCTTCTTCTTAAAATAAGAGTCCATTAAGAAGAGACCCTCTTTCTCGAGGAACTTTATCAGCATTTGCCCCCTGCGATTTCGACTTACGACTCCATATGATTCCAGACTCGATTCGACACCACTTCGTAGTCCCACTATGGCATTAAAGTCATCCATGAAAATGATCATGAACATTAAAGTGGGCCTCATAGGTGTTATGTAAGGCCTTTGAGACATCCTCATAAATTGCCACCACGTCACCGGAATGTGTCGAGGTTGGTGTGTGTACTTGTGACACTTTGAGGCTGTACCTCTTAGTGAGTTTAAGTATAAGATATACCATCCTACTCGACACACTAGAGATTTCTACGATGTAGCCTACGAGGGATTTATCGCCAGGGCTAGTGGAACTATCGGCGCAAGTATGGGCCGATTTCTGCTGTTGTCGTCCACTTAAGGTTAAATGTTCGTAATTTCCACGCTGAGCAGGCGGATTGGCAATGGCAGATAAGGTTTCGGACCGGCTCAACTGCTACTTGTCGCCGATCCGATTGATGGTTCCGCCTTCACTCGACGCGATCGTTATCCGGTGCTCCCATCAATTTCACTATCACTATGAAACAGACCGGACACCAAACAACCAGCTCGCTGAAGCCTCTTAGCTGTTATAAGACTAGCGCCCTTTGACGACTTTTACCCTGGGCTTGAATTGTGGGTGAGGGTATTCTTAGAAATCTCTATTGTGTCGAGTAGGCCGCCTTAGATGTAACATGATTTGCATGATACTATCTTTTCTTTTGTTGACAAGGAAAACGCATATACGTGCCTTTACCTGCCCTGGGTGGGGTTCAGGCGTGGGTGAAACTGCGCGGTGGTTATTAAACCATCGCAAGTGTCTTCAGTGCTACCTATGGTAAGACGCCCCGGAAGTACAATTCATCAAGACACCTTGACGGCTAGTCAGTCCCCTAGGGGACCGTCGACTCCTTCATAGAAGGGTTGCCCGTATCTCAAGACAACCCCTCTAATTTTATGACTGTGCAGTGTCACCCCCATTGGTTCCCATCCACTCCCCATGCCCAGTGCGCAAAAGCGACCCGACCTGTTGCTCTTTTGTCCTCTCTTCCTTATACGAGGGATACAAAGAGTGTTTCCTGCTCCTTAGTCTCTTCTTCTTACAAGAGGGGTGGAAAGGTTCCTACCGTAATCTTAAGTGACTGTATAGGTAGCATTGCCAGTATTTTTTTTCGAAGGGACCATTACTTTTGGCGGCGCTCTTGCCCTCGCCCCTACAGTTCGTCGATCTGATTAGCAGTAACGTAACATAATAACTGATTGATATCTATACGGAAGTTTGTGGGCGTCGATATTAAAAAAATCGCCCCAATTGCAATTTAGCCTCCCATATTAAAAATAGGTATGTACCAAATTCCGACATAAGTAGGGAATTTTCCCTGAACAACCTACTAAAATACATCTTGTGTTAAATTATCTAAGACTAAAATGGAAGAAAGTGTAATCTACTAAGAAAGAGATACAGATAGGGTAAAATTGGGTATCATGCATGAGGCAATTAATTACACTCCTAATAAGATAATTAAAATCAACTCAAAATATTTTTTTTGTATTAGTGACGTTATAGGTAATTAGATTAAATCAATGAGCTAGTTAAATTTGTCGCTCATACCCACTGTAATCTCACTTATAAATATTTCAGTTCTACGTAATGACGAAAAAGAAAGACAAGCGCCTTGACTTCATGCACCTGACATGTACCTAAGTACCTAGCTAGTTATCTCTCGAAATGAAGCGACGCGCCTCGAAAAATCTACAGCGGGCATCGGGTGTTCTGCATTGACCAATCAATAGGCTTTCTGTTCATGTCGCGAATGTGCTAGAACTTTCTTTTCGTTACTAGATGGCGTGCGCAAAGCAATATAAATACCACGCCTGCCGGCGAAGCTACAGTTTTCTACAAAGTTCGGTGAGCGATAAACTTCCATTAGTGTAAAAGCACAGCGATTTAACAAGTTTAATTTGAAAAATAGTTCAACTCTACCTATAATGTCTTTGTTACCGTTCTTACTCGGTGAGTATCCTACGCCCCGCCACCGCATCCTGGATCAAGATTTTGGCTTGGTTTTGACACCCGACGATCTGCTTACGGCTACAGTCGCTCCCATGCTGTCTCGCGACTACTATAGACCCTGGCGTCAACTAGCCACCGCCGCTAGAGACGTCGGCTCCACCATCAAGGCAGATAAAGATAAATTTCAAGTGAACCTAGATGTTCAGCATTTCACCCCCGAAGAGATCACTGTAAAAACTGCCGATGGATACGTGATTGTGGAGGGAAAGCATGAAGAGAAACAGGATGAGCATGGCTACATTTCACGTCAGTTTCAGAGGCGGTATGCTCTACCGGAAGGCTGCAACCCTGACACAGTCGAATCGAAGCTCTCCTCGGACGGTGTCCTAAGTATTATCGCTCCGAGGGTGGCACCGGCATCGAAGAACGAACGCGCTGTGCCAATTTCTCAAACCGGTCCCGTCAGGAAGGAGATCAGGGATCAAACTTCGCAAGCTGATGCCAACGGCGAAAAGTGAATAATCACATGTAATAGTTTCACTAGATGTGTATAGCTTTTTAAATTCAAGTCTGATTTATTTTAAGCAAAGTTTTATTTTAACTGTGATCGATTCCACAAATTTTCGTATGTGTCTGTGTGGTCCTAATAAATATATGATATAAAATATTTTTTTATTTACTCCTAAGTATTGTTAATAATGCATGTTAAGGACATAGGAAAATATTGCGTAAGTAACATATTAATAAGCTCAAGAATTTGTTTGAACGCGCTAACCTTTGGAAGTAAGGGTACGATTTGAAAATGTATTCTAGTGTTAGATAACCCATTTACCGACAAGTACTATATACCATCAATCTACGAAAAGTATGCGAGTTATGTGGGTAAAATCGCAAACTAGCCATACCTTTCTTTTTTGTTGATGTGGGGAAACTCATTTACGCGCCCTTACTGGCACACGGTGGGGCCCAGTGGTGTGAGGGGTTCGCGTCACATTATAGTGCCGAATATCCGCAAGTGGCATCAGTGCCGCCTTTGGTATGGTGCACCGGAACAACAAATCATCAGGGCACCTCGCCGCCTAGTCGGTCCCCTAGGGAACAGACGCCACCTCCACAGATGGGGTTCTCCCGAACAATCCCACCAACTGTGGGACAAGCGCAAGGTTCACATCTTCGCCCCGTGCGCAAAAGCGCCGCCTCCTTTTGCTCTTTTGTCACCTCTTATAAGTGGGGTACAAAGAGCGGCTCCTCCTCCTGCTCTTTAGTTCCCTCTTCTTATAAGAGGGATACAAGTATGTAAAGGTGTACATAGACGGCACAAATAAATAGCGCGGGCAATGTCTGTGTTCTACTTGGTTAGAATATCGTGCGCCTCATCCGTATGACAGCGCGACGTCGAACTAACTGGATAGTGTGAAGTCTGATACTATAAGGGTAAATTAATTAATGTGTGTGAGCGTGCTGTGCGTGCATATTTTTAATTATTATATAACACAGGAAAAGGTAGTGTCATGCATAGTGCCTAACACTACAACCTCCTATGCAACGGAATTTGGCCGGCACGACCGAGGACGTGCCTCTCGCTCACACAATACCGCCGTAAAGTGACATATTAAATGTCGCGTTTCGTGTGGTTTGAGAGTACGGTAAATTAATTATTCTATAAAAATAATAAAAACAAAAAACCCAATTTTTAATTGCTAGCTAGTTTCTTTTTACATAACATGCGGGTTTACGGCGTCCATGAATAATGCACGCGACTCCCTAGGGTACCCTTGCGTTATGGATAATAACACTATCCAGCTACGTAAGATCTTTCGCGAGAAGCCGCCTACTACTCCTAATCATCTTCGCAGTTGCCCTGCTAGGGCTACGGGCATGTTGTAGGTGAGTAGTGATATGGATGTGTTATGCATATGCATGTGTGATCCTCGTCCGGATGCCGATTTTTTCCGTGAAGCGGCGTGCGGCGCAGAAGCCGCCATAGCTCCATTATTATATTTTTAGATGCTTATCCTAAAAGGAACGCAAATTGTTCACTTGGTAAACGGCGGCAGGCGCGTTGCCGGCCACTGAATTAGGAAACTTGCATGCCCCCTACACTTTCAGATATCTATTAATTACTACCTTATTTTTAAGTATTACCTTTTAACTAAAATTCATATACTGACGGAGAGGCAGAAAGATTAAAACAACTGTAATATAGATAATTTCTTCATATATTTTTACATTTCAAATAATACAGGCGGTTACATAAAAAATAAATAGGGTATTCATGATTTACATAATTAATGTGATGCATCATATCTTCAAGTACAAAATACAACAAAACAATAATATTCTGTACACACATCTAACGTCAAAAAGAGCGCTAGATATATTTTTTAATGTCCGCCATTTTGTGTTAGTTATAGGATAGTGATTTAAACATACAGCCACAAGTCAATCGTGTACAACTGGGCTATGTAAGTTATATTGTTACCTCTGGATCTCCTTATAGATATACCGCCCAGTCCTTCTATTCAGCTGGAAAATATGCAATAGGCCTTTAAAAATTTAACGAATAAGTTTGTATCCGGATATTTTTACAAAACTTTACTTATAGTTTAAATAGAATCTGACAACCGCGAAATGTTTAAATGATTGAAAAACACAAAATGACAGCCAACGAGTTATGAGTATGTTCAAGAATACATTATTGTTATTATAATACCATGATTAACAACATCGTGGCCCAACGTGCGCGCCTCATTATAACACAGACAATCATCTAGGTAACCATAAACATACTCATAACACTAATAAACATTTTCCTAGGGATAAAGGATACACGTATTACACTACCTGGAATAGAGCAGGAATATAAATCTTCTAAACCTTTCTATACCTAAAAGACAATTATAGACAATCATACATATATTATAATAGTCATTCAGTTATAGAATACAACACTTCGCTTTACAGTTAACCTAAATTACGTATCGCACGTTCGTATAGAAAAGCGATAGATCAGTCGGATCGAATGTGACGGCGTATAAGGGGTTGTGAGTAGGTCCCTCCTGGGTTCGACACAAACCGAATGACCAGCTTCAGGAGGATAGTACCTTCCTTTTTAATCAGTTTTAGCTTGGAGTTAAATCATACGATTCAAAGTAAAGGAGTTGGTATATAACATAGACTCTAGCTGAACAAGTCTATGGCTGGATATGTACCTCACTGTTACTTGTTATAAGTGAATTTAAAAAAGTAGACCAAGGCTAAGAAGTGTCTAATATTGTTGATTACTCGCTTTACGTGAATAATCAAAATATTGGGACAGAGAACCTAGAAGCAAACCCACACAACGCCACGCCACGACAATAAGCCCGATAAATAAAAATCCCGATAAAAAACTCATTATTTAGAACTACAAACATAAGTATATAAAATTAAACATAAAAAAACTCATTAATTAGAAATAAAACGTATCCATTTGTAGTTCTAAATAATGCGTTACAAGCTGTCAAATATCTACCCCATCACCTTGTCCTTGTTTTTAATAATGCCCCAATTTATATCTTGAATATCGAATTATACTATTTCAGAGTCAGCCTTTATATTATGACTATGTGTTAAAAAACGTATAAAAATATATACAAATAAAAATCACAAAAGCTCGAAGAAACTTCACTACAATGATTTCATATGGAAACCAGTAACTTTAAAATTATACAATACAATAAGTGGTTCCTTGTGCGAGTAACATCCTTTTTATTGAGCTCGGTCGAGTATGATACTGGTAAAAATACACTACAAAAAGTAAAGCCTGGGACGTAAAACGTGGAATAAAATTATAAACTACAATTGAAACTGTAAATCTTTTGTAGATTAAATAATTATATGGCTATTGTAGAATAGACAGCACTTACTTGTCATAGGTTTTGTGCCATCCTATACTACTAATATTAAATTTTACCCTTATGCAGTCAATAGTTTAAACACGAAGGAAATATTATAAATGCCATCCTTACAAATTTAATGAAGAACATATAGACACTAACTAGTAAACGATAGTTTTTCGATTTCCCTTTTTATAATAACAGTAAATTTAGATATATCTTAATAGAGACAAGAAACACGATCCGACATTTTGCAATAACGGCCATTTTCAAAATAATGCATGGCCGCCGTCATAAGATTATGAACGTTGAGATTGAGGACTGTTGGTATATTTTATTGTTAGCACAATTAAAGATATATGTAAATTGTCAACAAATCAATTGCAACATTAGTACCAATAGGAAGAATCACAAGCTGCATAGAATATTTTTATCAATTTATAAACTGCCTTTATAACTCGAGTAAAAATTTAAACACCGCAAATACTAACCAAGACACTTAGTCAGACTCAGGGTCGGTTTTTTACTGACAAATAAACTACGACTTTCGTATTCACAAGCTCCCGTTGTATGTGGTGCTTAAAATTAAGTATCGTCTAGTGACTGCCTGTGATGCTGGCCCTTCAGAATTGATTGACAGGCAGAAATCTTACCTCCAAATAGCTAACCACCTCCTTACCCAATTAATTATAACTACGTCAAAATCTAGCTGACAATTTGCATATGTCGTTAATTGAAGTCGACGTATTTGATTTAGCTTAAACCTGAATCTCCCTCTATTATTCGCAGACAGTTATAAATGAACAACACGTGTTATTACTATTCCATGTGCAAATGTAATATTATTTGTAATTCAGATAGTATCAAAAATTAACACTAAACATGTACTAAAATTGCTTATAATTGTACATAGGTTACATTATTTCTTTATATCATGATTAAGAAAACTAGACCAAGGACATCAGAACGTACGCTGCCACACCAATTACACACAAAACAAGAATAACATTAGAAAACCAATATTTCAATCTTAATTTTCTGTTAACAGTTAAAATGTTTTCGTCACTATGAGCAAATTTGTTTCATATGTATTATTTTGTATAGGAAATGGAAGTTGCAAATTGCACTCGGAGTGCGCTAATGCGTACACGCATTTTGTACGACAAATTAAAAATTATCGTACAAAAGGGCATCTGACGTATATATAAAAAAATTACACAACATAAAAACCTGGAAGGCTTGAGGGATGGTTAACTTGAAGCATATTAGATCCACCCTAAACGAGTAGATGATGATGCCATTAGAACATGATGTACACAAACATTATAATATGATAAAATATGTTTGACGGCAATTAGTCTGCGGGGTTGAATTACTTCGTCTGAAGTCTGGTCTGACATGAAAAAAACTATAAATCACGGGCACTTGTACAGCTTCATAACTGGACATATGTAAATCGGTCCTATGGGAAGCATAAAAGTGCTACAACACACTTAAACTAACACTATAGTGCAGATTTCTCAAATTACCAAAAAATTATAAAAAAAAATATTCTCACATCGACTTGAAAAATAATGCACTTGGAACTAAAAGGAATCATCTAGATTCGGTTTTGTAAATCGTAGAGCTAGTCTCTGTCACGCATGAGACTATTCATCAAATTTTTCGTTCAACCATAGAACTAGATACACAATCCACATAAGGACAACGTACTCACCAAATGTCTGCCCACATCGTTTGGGTAACTTTAACAACGTTTTATTTTCGACCTTATTTATTGCTAGATAAGGTTTAGATTAAATTATAGGAATACTTAACAGTAGTTGTAGATGAGTATTAAGTTTGTGACATAATTTGTTTATTTTAATAAGCAATTGTCAATCTAGTTATATAGTTGATCGAAGGCCCAATGAGTTTATTAGAAATTTGTATATAATAAACTAAGTCAATATAATGTGTTTGCCGCTGATACTACATAAGAGTAGCAGCGGTGGAAAAGTGTGGTGGGGCAACTCCGTTTAATAGACATGATTAAAAAAACTAGAACATAATTCTTCGATGTCGAAAAAAACAGGCGTTTTTTTTTTACTTTAGGTCCATGCCTGTTATTTAAAATTGGCTGTGCGTTTTCTGGATTATAATTACTCTAAATGGTTAATTGCAAATATACAAGTTACAACGTACAGTACTTTTGTAAAAAAAAACCGTAACACATGCCTACACGAGTATGTTGTAAGTTTCATACGAAAGTGTTATATATGAAAGAAATATATTTAAAAAAATATAATGTTATGAATAAATTCAAACTAACTAATTATAATTAGCTAAGGCTAAAATGGCACATACGAGAGCATTCAAACATTTTTTGGTTTAAAGGTTAATTGCACTTTTGAAAAGTATTATCGTTTGAAACGAATTGGATGTTCGAAACAAAACACTGGTTGTCTGCAAGTTGGTTTACGGAAGTTATAATTTTACGTGATAACGGTTCCCTAAATTGATCTGTGAACTCATCGCCCGATGGAGTACGGGACGACTTGTTACGCTATCTCGTTCGCATGCTCCGCCCAATCGCAACATTACTATAACGTCACACTTTTTGCTGGATACAGCTCGAGCTGCAGACCGAGTTACAAAACGTTATAACGTCATAATATGTCATGGTAAATAGTAGTTATTTCTAACGATGTCGGTAATAAGGACTCCAGCCTTTCGAATGTGACTTTCATTTATTCATACAAGTAGGTACGTACAACATGTTTTTGTAATTTTATAAAAGTTTTCTTGGTGAATAATAGTCCCAGTGATGACCTAACGTATATATAAGGTTTTTCAGCCTTAAATGAGAATGATTGTTTGATACATTACAAAGATTTTCTCGTACAAGCAAACTTTGTACAATGGTTGACTTAAAACAACATTACACCATCCCGCCACGCTACGAATGTACCAAGGAAGACCAATATTAACAAACCATGATCAGATTGATTGGACACTGTACGATGGTGGTGTCGAACCTTCGCGACCGGCACGCTAGTATAAAGAGAATTATGGATGTCGATGGAAGAAGACAAATGTGCCAGTAAGGTACTGGCGAGATGGTGATCATAAAAGGATTCCTGATAGGCGATGAAACGATGATTCATTTATTATGTAGATAATGAGTTTCTTAATCTACATCTACACCCACTCTCCACGCTTCTAGACAAAATGGAAGGAAACTATGGAAGCCTAATTTTTAAATGGAATTTAAAATCTTATTTTTATTTACATTTATTGCTCTTATAAGTATTTAGTGATTTTTGGCGTATTGTTGAAATTTGTAATTATGAATATTTCTGTTATATATTTCTCTGTATATTTCAAAGGTGTGTGATACGAGATAACTGTTATCTCACAAACTATACAGTTATTGTTCAATAGAACAATAATAAAAAAGTCAATGTAAATAAAAGCCTTTTTTCTACATGTGATAGACCGAGCGACAAGTGACGACGCATGCGCAAATATGAACTTTAATTGAAATAATTAGTTTACTATAAATTTGAGCACAGGCAAGTCTATACCAGGGGTAGCCGACGTGATTCGAGCTTAGATCGAGTATTACCACCGAAATGCTGTGGGGGACCTACAGAGGTACAGAGTTCATGCTACTTGAAATTTTAAATGTGACGATATCAGTATTCATGTACAATGTTGTACATGTTAGTACATTGTAGGTATATTTTAATTCATTACCGCGATCGAATCAACCACGAGACACCATCGACAAGTTGGCCACCCCTGGTCTATGTCATTAAAAAAAATGTTGTACTGATAGCTAGCGAGTTATGTAGGCCGGCGTTTGAGATGTGACTAAACCATAACTGGGACTATCACTAAATGTTACCAACCATACGAGACTTATAGTATAACCATACGAGACTTATAGTATAACCATACGAGACTTATAGTATAAGCAAAGCGAGGAAAGTATTTTGGGAAAGTATTCAATTAGTCATTTGCAAGCGGAACGCATGCAAATACGTAACCTCTTTAAGTAGCGCAAAAGTATTAAATCGAAATATGATGCTGCAACTTTCCAACATGTTGTTGAAAGGCTTCAGTTTTCAGAAGAAAGGACTCAGTATTTGTATCTCATCCATACAGAGATTTGTGCAATACATGAGCAAACTTAAACTTAGCGGTTTTTGGGTAGTTACTTAGCGAAAATAAATATAACAGAGGACATATCCACTTCTGGTGCGTGTCACATTCTTATTCAGCCTTTTTCGCCGATCGCATTTATTCCGTCCACAATTGTACAATGTATATTTTTTTTGTGTACCATGACGCAACAACAAAGGTTTGACGATGGGATATTTTGTTTAAGGTATTGATAGATATATTTTATAAAGATATCTTTAGTACAACATTCACGTTGTAATCAGACTTTTAGCAGAATCAGTAGCAAGTAGGTATAGCCAGTGTCATTTATGGAGTTTTTAAGTTTGATAGACATATTAATTGTAACTGAAAACGCAAACTTCAAACTCGTGACACTAATGGGTACATAAATATAAATTATTCTATAAATGATGCACGGTGTAAGATAGCGATGAAACACTTCAATAATAATAATTATAATAGTGTAAGACGTAAATGCACATGCAGTACGTAAATCTCAGAGAGACGCAACAGTATTTAGTAGAGCACGTGCCCTCTGCCACCCTACTACTGAAAAATATAACACGTGTACTGTACAGAGTCCCATTACAGGACAGCGAGGCAATTTTGCTGTTTAAATTATTAAATTGTTATGGTAAACGTTTGTGAACTGTTGACTATTAATCAACTAAAAACTGATCAAAAAATATGTTCTTTCACTTTCTGTAAAGGGACTGAAACTGAGTATTACAGATAAACCTCTAGATGTTAACAAAATAAGCAGCACTGTTTTACTTTGTTGTGATTTAGATGTACTTGCAAAGAAGATGACAGTAATCATAGACATGTAAAGTCAAAACCATGTTCCATAGTCAAACATATGAACCTAACCATCGATATTCAGCGGTCTTACACAAACTAAATTTCAAAACTCACAAACATATTATCTTACAAATAATTTAGAAATATCCTAAACATTTTACTAACATAGCATTCCTAACTTTGGCCAGAAACTATAAAAATAATACGATCCTTAAAACACAACCATTAATATCATAAGAGAAGCTCAACTCTTATCCATACATACGCGACATACGATACATTGTAATTTGGAATTTCGTAACGACCTATGCTTATAAGCGTTTACACTGACCTAAACTCCATTACACTGAGATTTGCTTCCAAACCGTTGATATAAGAAAAACTAGATACAAATCATTCAATGAATCACTTAATCATAATAAGCCCTAACATACGAGGTTAATTCGCAAATTACACTTATACAATATTGTGACGATTCTCATTCTATTCCGCACTAGAATGGTTTAGTATAGATTATTATTGTATACCAATGATAGATAGGATCGAATATAATTACTATAACGTAGGTTGGTCTGCAGTAACCTCACGGCACCCAGGCGCGGGGCTCGCCGGCAGGTGTATCCTGGGCGAGTGTCGCCTCGGAGAGTGCCACCCGATATTGTTGCCTCACTCAATCAGTGGAACGTGGAAGCTATAACGGCACAACGCACTGAGTTTCAACTTTATACAACGATTCTACCGTGGTTCCGGTCGCGGAGTGTCGGGCGACCTGGGAACAGAAAATGGACGTTGTAGTTAGCATTATAACTAGTATGTTAAGGTACAAAATTATTTCTGTTTTTTCACCGACCTTTACGAGATTATTCAAAGTATAGACAGCTTAATGAGTTTAGATTAGATCACTGAGTGAAACTAAAATGACTAATACTGACTGGGTTCAACTGGCGGTGAGCGCATGTAGCATGGGCCCGTAGGCGGCGAGCGCGCAGTAGGCGGCTAGCAGCGCGGCGTGCGAGTGAGGTGCGGTGTGGGTGGGCGACGGCGCGGGAGCGGCGCAGCGGGCGTGTGCGGCTAACGCGGCGGCGCAGTACACGTCCGCGCCGCGTGCCGCCGCCGCCCATTCCGCGCCGGGCTCGCGCACTAGCGGGTTGCGCGCACCACCGCCTGCAGCGCTTAGAGCACAGAAACTTAGTGCCCGGGAACCACCGTACCTATATAAATAAATGCATATAAATTACCTATTCTCTGTTAGCACTACATCACTGACGAGATCACGTGATCAACGTAGAAATCACTAAACAGATCACCGTCATGTGGTGATCTGTTTGGTCTTTTCTACAACAACACACATCAACACACCATGACGCCAGTTCCCTAACGGGGGAGGCAGATAGAACGGAGCGCCACATGTCACGATCCATACGTACCTGCCTTGCCTCCTCCACTTTCACAACTCTTTTCATACAAACACGCCGGTTGCGAACACTCTGACCACCATAATCGGACAGTACCCGACCATTTTGATCGTGGTATGTTAGTATGGGTCTTCCCCAGTATCTACACCCTTCCACATTCGCATTGTATATCTGTTTCGTTAAACTTACATCCATCCATCTTCATGTCCGAACCACCGGAGCATGCCCTTTCTCATTTTAACACCGATACTTTCATTCATTCCTAATCTCTCTCTCACTTCTTTGTTAAGAACGCTGTCGCGGCGAAGGCTTACGCCACATATTTTTCGCAAAGACCACATATCGACCGCGTTGATTCTACTTTCATGCCTTTTCTGACATACCCAACTATCACTTTCGTACAGTAACGTACTAGCACTTAATTATGAAGGGCAAAAAAAAGGTGCCCTTTTTTGTTTGACGCAGGGAAACGCATTTACGCGCCTTCACTGGCCCTGGTTGGGGTCCAATAGTGAGTGGGACTCGCCGCACATGATAGTGCCGAATACCCACAAAAACCACCGCGAGTGCCAACAGAGCCGCCCTTAGTGAGGTGCCCCGGAACAACAAATAATCAGGGCAACTCGACGGCTAGTCAGCCCCTTAAGGGACCGACTCCACCTCCACAGATGGGGTTGCCTCGCACAACAGGACAACCCCACCGACTTTGGGACAGTGCAATGGGGTGAGGTTCCCATCCTAACCCCTTGCCACGTGCGCGAAAGCGCCTCCTCCTGTTGCTCTCTGGTCCCCTCTTCTTAGCGCGCGCTCATTCCTCCTGATCTTTAGCCCCTTTTCTTATATGAGGGGTGCAAAGATCCCCCTCGGTTCAATTGGCTTCACCTGGATTCACCTCAGGCTACTAGACCCCACCGCCACCACATAGTGAAGTTGAACCATGGTGGGGAAGACGGGCACCCTGGCTTAAAACAGTACTTTTAAGCAATTTCCCTAACATTCCATTATAAATTCATTCACTTGTTCCAGCGCTACAGCATCGACCACAATTCTTACGTCCGTTCCGGTTACTTCCCTTTCAGATACTAAAACCTTAGTTTTCTTCACGTTCATGTGTAAGCCCATATTCTCACAGACACCTTTAATAATTGTGATTAGTGATTGTAGCTCAGATGGAGCGGAGCTTAAAAGTACAGTATCGTCCGCATAAAGCAGGCAGCTCACCACTAAATCATTCATTCTCATTCCCACATTCAACGACCTCAATCCCTGGAGGCACTTATCTAGATATAGGATAAACAGGCGAGCTGACACCACACAACCCTGCTTAGCGCCAATATTGACATCAAACCAGGGCGATATGTTGCCGTCCACACATGCTTTGCAATCCAAGTATATGGACTGCAAAGCACGCAGCATCTATACCATAATTGGGTAATATGTTCCAAAGTTTCTTTCGCACAACTCTGTCAAACACTTTCTCCAAATCCACAAAACCGCAGAAAACCTTCCGACCCACAGCCAGATGCTTCTCTACGATGTTGCGGAGTGAGAAAACTTGATCTACACATCCTCTTCCTGACCTGAAACCCCCTTGTGACTCCTACAACATTCCTTCGGACATTCTTTGCGTTCTCCTTTGATGATCAGCTGATTAAATTGATGGCCCTATAGCTATTGAAGTCCATACGTGAACCCTTGCCTTTATACAAGGGCACAATGAATGTACGTCGCCAGTCTTCAGGCACTCTACCGGTCCTAGAGCAGTCTTACAGAGGACCCAAAAAGAGACCCTGACTGCAGAGCCACCATATTTCATCATATCAGCCGTAACTTGGTCTAGTCCCACAGCCTTTCCGTTTCTCACATCTCTTATCGCCCATACAGCCTCTTCCTTAGCTGTATCCTGATATGCCGCCCCGGCTACTGCATCTTTTACAGAGACAGAGACCGACGCATCATCCCGGACAGACTCATACATGTCTCGAAAACGAAAACATTCACTCCATCGTTTTAATACACTTTCCGTGCTTGTAAGAATGTCACCATCCCTAGACATGACCCTGCTCATTCTGGAAACTGGCGAACAACCACCAGTCTTCACCTCCCTCCAGAAGCATTTGGTGTACGCCTGGAAGTTGTTCTCCAATCTCTCCTCCGCTTTCAGACGTTCTCTTTCACGCTTTTCTTTCACTAGGGTTTCGATGACATTCCTACAACAAAGATATAGTTCTTTCTTCGAGTCTCTCATACTATCATTCCTTTGCAAACATGAAACAGTCCCACCATGCATCTCCATTCAGTGACTTCTGCAGTTTTACACTTCCACATACTTTTTTCGCTACAACCACCATGCTCTTTTTCAGAACTTGCCAACGTTCATCCACGTCTAACCTAACCTTTCCCAAACCTCATACACATACAGACGTCTAACATTCAGATCTTGAAAATTTTCACTCTTTATCCTTTGAAGCTCTCCGAATGGGACGCGCTGCTTCCAATGGCGCCACCCCTTGAAGAGACCACAATGTCGGTTTAGTACCAAATAGTGGTCCGTTCCAAGGTCGGGACCTCTTAAAGCGCGCGTATTCATCAGAAATTTGCGGAGCCCACTATCAATCAAAATCAAATCTATCATACTCTTTGGATCATTCCTTCTCCATATATACAAATGTATATTGTGTACAAATGTAATCTCCTCGTCGCTAACACGGCCTCGAATCCCGACCGCTTCGTCCCAACCCCTCCTTTCAGATCTCCACATATAACAACTCTTTCATTAGCATCTACCATATCTAGAACATCCCTCACTGAATCCCAAAACTTTTCCAGGTCACTGGTTGTCGACGAGCTTACCGGTGCATATAATACGAAAAAAAAAGTTTCATGATTCCTAGCTTAATACAGACACAGGACCCTCGAGTCAACCATACTATAATCTTTCACACCAGGCTACTAAGCGTGAGGACAAAAGCCGGCGCTAGCATAATCGCCCTGGGGAACTCCAGACCACAGGGCCATCATGCCATCAGGGAGATTGCGACCCCACTATCCTTACGTTTAGTCTCTGTTACATACAAAACGTACAAATGTCTCGTTAATTACATCATTGTCTTATAAATTAACTGGGCCATTTTCTTAGGCCGACGGTAAAAAAAAAGTTAAGCACTGGTACCTTTCACAAGAATGAGTGAAAAAGCAACTGTGCCAAGAATGAGTACAATGTTATGTAAAAATTGCTTCAAAATGACCACAAAGATACAAGTATGTGGTAATATTTGTTTTGTGTGATGGTCAGATCTTTATACATCACCTCAAACAGAATTTGATAGTTTTATATCATTCCAACTAAAATAATTATTTTTAATATGATCATTCATGGTACTAACAATAATGAGAATGATTTTGTGTAGAACAGATATTTCTCTATTACACATAATAGAAAGAAATAAAAATAGACATTACTCACTTATCAACGACAACAACTGGACCATTCTTGAATTCCATCTGGCAACCAGCCACATATTCTATTAACGCAAACGAGTCCTTATATGGTTCTATTAGTCTATCTAATGCCTCTTGTCGCTCACTGTCACTAGTAGCTTGCCGCACTGCCCTAACAAACTCATTCTCGTCTGGGTTCCCTGTACTATAGTCTGACGTATCACCGTCTAACCACCCACTACACTTTATAAACTTAACACTTAATTGGTAATCGTCTTGTAATGAATGAACACTAACGTTGGTAACTTCTATAATCCTATCTGAAGGTACGTCCGGAACAGTGGAGACCTTTTCAAATATGTAACACGGTCTATGTAATTCTGCTTCCTGTTCCGCTGTTAGAGAGGGTTCGACAGGAGGTGGAGGAGGTGCCATGTCGGGAGGCGAACCAGCCGTTCTTGTACCCCACTCGGGGAATTTGAACTTCGTTGGAGAACTTAATTTAAAATTTTTCAATGACATCTTTGAAGGGCTTCTAGGTGATTTAGGCCCATTCTTCTTTTCGGAAAACGACGAGAAGAGATCTCCATTAGCTATTGATTTCCGCGCTGACAAATCTCTATTACTTAAGTTTTCCAAGCGAAGCTCTGTTCTGTTGAATCGGTAGCCTCCATTAGCATTGTTAATTGGTGAACTGTTTTCAGGTATTAATCTTTCATCATCCGCGCACTCGCTTCCTTCTTGCCGTCTGTACCCGTTGGTTTCATGTTCAACTGGTGACTCAGTGCTAGGTTTTACTTCGGATCTTCTATATGCCACATATATATCTTTCGAAACAAAACTCGCTCTGAAGTTGGCTACAAACAACTCCTTTTCGTCTTCTGTAGGCCAAAATACATCGCATTCCTGAAAATTGCAAGTACGTATATTAGTAGTAGTATATTATAAATTTCTGTAGTCATTCTTTCATTAGATCATCATCATTAATCCTGGACATTGGCCTAGGGCCAACCTGTATCTTGAATAGGTGAGAATAGATAGTAGTGTATTTCTGCGACGACCACAGAAGACGACAGTTGGTAATGTGGCGGTTATTCCGTGTGTTACGCCAGAGGTCGCGCGTTCGAATCCCGCCTAGCTAATGGATGTTTATATATGTGTTATGTGTTATTTCTATAAGAAAAATCTTAAATATAAAAATATTATACATATTGTCCGTTGTCTAGTATACAGATACACAAGTCCTTAGTGTACTTAGCACAGGACTAGGCTATCGTGGTGTGATAAGTCCACAGATATTATTATTATTATTGCTTCCAGGTAAGTGGCACTGCCACTAAAAAACAGGGACAAAATCAACAACAACACATCTCCACGCCAATTCCCAAGTGACGTAGGCAGGGATGATTTCAATAATTATTTTGTACACTGTATCGATAAAGTACCAGGATGCGATAAGTCGGTAACACGTGTATACTGCACTCACGGGATCGTTGGGATCTGCCAATAGTAATACGAGCTGCGCGGTGTGGTCCCACAGGAGGCGCCACAACTCGGGCGAGCCGCCCGGGTGCTGCGCCACAGCGTACTCACGAACACGCCGCCGCCCGCACACCCACGACGCGTTTATGTACTCGCTACCTGCAACGTGCATTTTACAGACACATTAACATTATTAATTGTACTATATACGCTACACTATGATAGCCGTAAATAATTATAACATACAATTAGTGGTCGAATTTAAACAAATTTAATATATTGTCTTAAAATATAGAATCAAATGGCAAGAGGAATCGAATCTGAATTGACGATTTTAAATTTTCAGACCTAGAAAAAATCGAATTTGACATCAAAATGGATGATTTAAGACATAAATTGACATTACATATGTAATAATGTAAATTTTGTTTGTCAAAAAGACAATTTTTTGTGGTATTTATTATTATTTTTATTGTGTATTATTATTACTAGTTTGAAACACTTTACATATACCGGTAAGTGACATCATCACATCAAGCACATCATCTTATACTCCAAAGTACCTATACATCCAACGTACTATATTATGTAGTTGATATTTTATATGCGATTACGGAGATACGGTAGATAAATCTTAAAACGTGAGTGACTAACATTATTTACAAGTGTTACGTACCTTCGACGCCAGGCTTGGGCACGAGCATAACACGGGCGGAGTCTGAGGGCAAAAGTCCTCCGGGGCGGTTCTTGTCAGCGTTGTGCGGCGCGCGCGCACATACCGACGCCTCGGCGCACGAACGACGAATTAGCTGACGACGGATACTTTCAATTATAGTGTTCAGATCTTACAATGGATTAAAAAATTGTTGAAAGAGGTCGATATTTTTGGTAACATAACATTTACCGAAAGTAAAAATATGAGAAATAGTATATATCTCAAGTTTACGCGAATGTCTACTATTAGCCCCACGTTTCAGAAGCTTTCCAGGGACTATGGTCACGGTTGGTGGTGGAACGTCTGAAACGTCGGGCTGGTTGAATAATTAAAGAACAACACATACACACACACACACACACACACACACACACAGACACACACATACACACACACAGGCACACACACACACACACACACACACACACACACACAGAGAGAGAGAGAGAGAGAGAGAGAGAGAGAGAGAGAGACAGACACACACGCGCACACGCACACACACACACACACACAGAGAGAGAGAGAGAGAGACACACTCACACACACAGACACACGCGCGCACACGCATACGCACACGCACACACACACACGCACACGCACGGTGCTACTCTTAAAATGTTTTTCCTATCTTAGTAATTATGGTACTTATTCTTAAATATATGTATAATAATTAGTACTTACTTGAAACTGTTTTTCCAATAGATTCACCGGTGGCGGGCCTTGATATACGGTATGTCTGTTCGATAGTGAACGCATGCGCTCCAGTAGAGCATAGTTTTCAGCACGGTTTGCTCTGAAAAATATACAAGTGTGACAAGACCAAATTTTATAACTGGTTATGAGAGTACTAGAAAGAGGAAAACCACCTCCTCCCATCTCCCTCTCTCTCTCTTGCTTACTATACGGTTATATATAAAGCAGATCGCTCTCGCTTTCTATCTTCACTAATTTATATCTTGCTCTCAACTTCCGTCGGACTAATTTTCGTAGCACTCTCGTCATACATTCATGACTTAAATCCCCAAGTGAAGGGTGGGTAAAGATGTTCCACATCTATTTACCACATACTTACAGGCTATCTTACCAGATCACTACTAAGTTATCAAATTTATTGTTTTAATTATAAAATTAAAACAGGAAATTTGCACATGACCACAACAGTAGAAATTGCGAGCTTACCGAGGAGGCGTCTTCTTATGTTTTATAGAAGAACAACACTCACATTATCGGGGCTATATCACTCACTCACATGATACCGCCGCAAAGTGATAGTTGCTTGTGTATTTCATACGGCCCATCGGAGGGAGGAAGGGCAATCGGGCTGCACAATGGTCATGGGTACTCCACAAACTGCTCGTTTGCCCTTTATACTACATAAAAAATTGAGATATTTTTTTTACCTTCTCAACTCTTCCTTCTCCTGTTCGTTCATCTTGTTGTACGCCTGCATCCTCTTGTTGTACGTATCCGTCGTCCGCGGCGCCAGATCGTACACCACCTCACTCTCATCTCCATTCACCAGCACGTCCTTCTCCGGTTCCGCTTCGCCAGTCGACTTCGGATCATCATTCAATTCGTCCGTCTTTATCGACGCCTGGCTGCCGTTCTCTATTATCTCCCTCTCACTCAACTCTGTAGACTTGAGACTTGACATATCTTCAACGCCGTTGGTCAAGTCGTTTGCGCTCTTGTGCTTGATATTCAGATCCATAACGGCCAACTCCTCCTCGGATATAGGTTCTAGAAGCTTCACCAGGTATTCCCTGGCTTTGGCGAACTCTACCTCAGTGTTTCCCGAGCGCACGTACTCGAGCAGTGCGTCGTGCACGAACACGTACTGTTCCTCTGTCTGTACCAGATGATTCCTCTGGGTCCTGGCTCGACAGAGGAAACCCAGGGGAGACAGTGTGCCAGTCAGTTTCAGCTGGTTCAACTGCGCGTCTATAACTATGTATGTACCGGTACGGCCGACACCGGCGCTGCAAAACGAGATTATTATTATTTTCTTTACTACTCCTAAAAACAACTCATTAATTAAACCATGCACTCTTTAAGTTAAAGGTACCTTGTGAAATGATGTAATCGCTTTAGAATCGTTCGTTATTAAGGACCAGACTACAATGGATTGATATATGTATGGTTTATTACTCAACTAATATTATATCACATCTTGACACCCCATAGATATTTAAGATGCAAATGGCCTGATAACAAAGGGATCCCTAGAAGAATTATTTAGAAGGTATGGAACCTACGAGCTACTTTTTAAAGTAGAAAAAGTGAATAATGATAGAACTGTTTATACTGATGTACTTCATTTAGAGATTCGTTGATTGGAACAAGTCTTGATTTTCTTTTAAATATGTGCGATCGTATAGACAACAGATCCATAATTTCAATTCATTATGATATTTGGTCACCTGCAATGCACGAGCACTGTGCCGGGATCAGCGGCAGCGCGCACGAAAGGCAGCACAGCGAGCGGGTGGCGCGGCGTGCCGTGGTCGGGCCACACCGTGTAGTGGTACTGCGTGATATGGCGTCCAGTGTTGTCGCCGGAGCTGTTGTCACTGTTCGTATCGCTTACCTGTGCAATGTTATGTATGTAAAAGTAAACGCATGCAAACGAGAACGTCGGCGTGCACACGTTCAAATGCGCACTTTAACACCACACTAAAACACATGTACATGTGACACTGTACGAGTAGAGGAGAGGAAAATAAAGAAATTCTTTCAGTGATTGTAACTTAAAAGAAATAACAATATGCGTGTGTGCTATATGAGGATCAATAGAATCTGCGCAATGTAATTCAATGTATTCGTTTCTTACCCTACATCCCTACAGTCTGACCCGATCAGCAAAAGTGCACATATACATATTAATGGCAGCCCAGCTTGACCAACCCAATTTTATTTAAAATTTTATTGAAAGTGATGCCTAGTACTGGCTGGTACTGAGGTAAACACTAAGCGTGCGTTCGTCGATGCAGAGCATTTGTGGTATACAACATATTGATACGTTGCGTCGACATTACACATCGTATTTACGGCGTCGTGTAGGATTAGCTTAATTAAAAAAAGCAGTAGCGTGTACTTACGTGTGTAGCGCGCAGATGTCGCACCGTATATGCGGCTCGCACGTCCTCGTACAGAAGCGTCACGTGCACGCCACCAAACTGCGCCGAGCTGCCGCGACCGCCTGCAGGCCAGTACATGTCGCATTTGCGCTGCAAAACACATATACAGATATTTTATACAACATTAACCACCGAAATTTGATTATACTGGCAGTCTTTATACAGACTACATACTATGTAGGTATAAAATATTGTGCAGAAATGGATGTACGCAGCCAACTTTCTGTTGCGCACTGTTATAAGAAATTACGCTTAATCGTGTTATGACGTATACTGTCCGTACTCACCCTTCCTCTCTCCACGAGGTTGGTGATCATGACTAGTGTATGCACGCGGTGTTGCCAGATCATCCGCCAGAACGCATCCAGTGTAGCGGGCGTGGGTCCCTGTGTGGCGATGTACCGCCGTCGCCATACCGCCCACTCTAGTTTTATCTGTCGCGGTACACCGTCTGTAAAAGAAATGGATTCTTAGTCACTTATAGTAGTACTATTGATATATATGATGATTATGTGATAAATAAAAAGTTTTTTTTTTTAATATAGTAATACTCAAAGAGTATTTTGAGGCATGGAAAATAATCCTATCTTGCGAAACTTACGTGTGCGCAAATTTACTTGAATATGTGCGGGTAGCATAGCGTACAAGTTGAGTAGAGTTCTACATGTGCGCACGCTGACTTTGCGTCTGAATTATTGATTTGATATTCATGAGAGACCGACATCTTATTAATCTCAACATAATATACAGATACGTTGATATTCTTCACCCTATGCTCCCAATAGGCCACTGGGTAACCATAAACGCACGAAATGCGATATCGTAGAATGATGGAGTTCGTTGTTCATAGAATAAGCACGACCACTAAAAAAATTTATACTCACTTATGTCGACGTATACGTCGTCCAACTCGGAGTCACCGTCGCTCCTATCGCTGTCGGAGTCCTCTGGCGGTTGGTCGTCGGACTCCACGATGCCGGAAAACTCGATGTTCAGGAACGCAGACTCTATGCCCTCTGTGAGGTGGGGAGGAGGTTTCGCCGCTTTCACTGACGGTTGTCTGGTAGAAGGAAGCATATTCTCAGTACTTATGATATGATTGTTGTTTTTATATAGAACAATTAGTGATTTCTAAAAAATACAAGATTTTTAATGAAAAACAAAATCCTGTGTCTCGCTCGCACAAGTTATCCTTTACATTGTATCTACGATGGAGCTAGAGGGACAGGTAATTAATTTGTGAAGATGGTAGTAGTTATATCTTAGCTCAGTTTGACGTGAGACTCTTTCGAGTTTGTAGCATCGCAGTCCCTAAACTCATCGTCCGATTTGAATTACCCGGTTGCCAACTAGAACTAGAGTTAACTAGAGTTTCACCTCGCTCGCACGAATTAGCGTATACAATTCTTTCTGCCGACGACGGCAGTTTGTACCTCTCAGCGTGATGCTTGGCGCGTCGCTCGCGCCGCTCCAGACGCTGCTCGATGCGGCGCGTAGCGGGCGCGGGGAGGGCGGGTCGGATTCCGTCGATGAAATTGGCGTTGACGTAGTCACAGGCCCCGCCCGCACCGCGCCCCGCACATCCTGCCGCGCCGCAACGCCCACCCGCGGACACGCACACTCGCGAGTGGTCATCTGACAAACACGGAATTATTATCATATATCTATGCCAACAGCATAAGAGACTAGCTCGTTGGAACTAAAGTGCAATGATAGTTAAGAACTACTTTTTGCTCCCGTAAGCCATTGTACATAGAATCTGTTAGAGCCGTCATAAAGAACGCAGCAAATATATTGGTAAGATTTGTTTTTTCTTTTCGGGGTAGTTTCAGACATGCCGCCACTAAATGTTGGAATGACCTACCGCCGTCCTTATGGGCATTAAGGTCAATAAACAGCTTTAAATTAAAATATAAAAATTACTTGCTGGAGCAACAATTATATATTTAGACTGATTACATATTTCAAACACACTGCGCTTTAACATCATTACTAAGGCATGTATTATTCAAATTGTTTATTTTGGATTGCAACACGTAGATGGATAAGTATATTTTATTTTTTTTATATTTTAAGTAGTTATTTATTTAAATTTCAGTTATTTCTCAACTATTTTCATTCATCAGTTGTGTAAAAAATTTATATATTTCACACAATAGGCCATGTCATTTTGCATTATTTTACAATACCTGTACATAAACCGTGACGTTTTATGCCCTGGGGCCACAGGATATCAGGACTACAGGTTACCTACCTCATAAGATAGCCTCAGTCATCCACCTGAGTGGCTTCCTTTTCAGGAGTTGTGTTACACTGTTGTGCATTTTGCTCCTGTGAGTCCATGCTTACATCACACCTTATCTTTACTTTATCTTCTTAATATCTAATCAAGTTAATATTTCATTTCTTTTAACTTTAAGTGGTTGTCAGTATGTGAAAGTCTTGTTAGTGTGATTTAGGTTAAGTTTATATGTAAAAGATGTATGTCAGTGTAATTTAATCGTCTAAATAAAGGTTTTCTATTCTATACTATTATACTCACATGCGGTTATGTTTAAATATCGATTCTTCAGTCTGTTCTCTGGTCGATAACTGTGGTGACTGGTGTGAGCGAGGGCTGCTGACTTCGCTACCACTATCTCGTATTCCTTGCTGAAGTGGTAAAAAAATATTCTAAACAATGTAGATATTTACACAAATACCAGAAAGATGCCTCTATTATCTATGAAAATTTGGTTTTTGTATCACGCATTATTTTCCAATTAATGATAGTATTATTACGTTTTACTTCAGTCGTGTGAATATCTAAAGGCGTCAATACTCATCAGTGCCCTCCTATGTCAAATTCAACCACGATGATCACCTGAAGCCGATGTCTCCGTCGGCGTGCAGCGCGGCGACGTGCGCGGGGAAGTCGCGCGCGCGCACAAGCGGCTGGTGCGGACCAGCCATGCGCGGCGGCCGCCCCGGCGCCACCTCACCGCTCGGCGTGCGCGCCTCCGCCGCTTCCCCGCCGCAGCGCCGCGACACCGAGTTGCGACGCACTGTAAATACACCTTTATGAATAACTAGCAATGTCCCAATTTTTTACTAATAAGAATTATAACAATTAACTCATTGACAATCATAAGTGGATGTCTAGATAATAAAAACTACGTATCAATAGACGATTACAAAATCTTAGATTAATCGGTGCAGTAGTTTCAGTTGTTCCTTGCTACGAGTACAAATTATATATGTGATTTACAATGTGATTAGGAATACTTATTATTTACCTTTCTTATCGTGCGGGCCGCACGGTGCTCTCTCCCCGCCCTCCTCCAGGTAACTGTAGGCGGCGCTGATACACTTGCTGAGGCGAGATCTACACCTAGAATTACATTCAACAACAAAACTATAAAATATTATGATTCATAGACACAAAAATATTAATATTGGGAAATATTGCCGCACATCACGTTATGGATATTCCCTCCCTATCCATAACGTGATGTGCATTCGTAATATTCACAACACCGATGTAACACCCGTGAGTCACTCACGTTATACAATAGAATATAACTTTATATAGGTACACAATAAAGGTTTACAAGATATATATGACAACGAAATCATAAAAACAAAAAAAAAATAGGATAAGGGGCAAACAAGCAGATGGTAGGTAACTACCCGAGGTTAAGTAGGCGCGTTACCGACCTTTAAAATGGAAGAAAGACCTTTTCTTGTAGAACCCCATATCATATCGGTTCGGAAATACCGACGGTGGTAGCAATTACCAATTTATAGTATAAGAAAGTAATAAAGTTTATACTAAACTTAACTCATGGTAGCAATATATTTAAATAACACAAAAAATAAGAGAATTCGGGAAATGTACAGCAGGGTAATATACACTATTGTGACTTTCTCGGATTGCCCTGACTTGGACCTAAAATGGAAACCAGCCAGTTGTGTGATTGCGGACGGACCACAATTCTAGTTAATACCACATGATTGAGGACTTCAGCCATTGATTGCACAGACGCGTGAACACAGGCGTTATCTTGATAAAGCAGGACTTTTCTGAACTGAACTAAATAATGTGGGTAGATTCGATTTTTAGAATTGAATGAATCTGTGTTAGGCCGAGTACTTTTCGATCCACCCTCGTACATTGGAGGGGACCAAGAAAGGAGTACAACGCATTTGCACAGCTATTATGCAGAACATCGGCATATGGGCATTAGTTACCAAAAGACTCCCACAATTAGTTTGTGACCCTATAGTATGAAAAAAAGATTATTCGCTTGATCTAGTTACGACTCACGAATAGCAACGGTTTCTGTGTCCGAACATAATTAAGTAATTAATCACTGCTGTAAATATTACGAATGTCCTAATGTATGTCACTGCGTTGCTCTCTGTGCGGATCTCAAACGTTTAGGCTGTTACGTACGTAAGTGCGTGTACGTACGTACGTATAGTAGGACGTTAAATTGTATTTAAAGTAGTCGTGATTATTTTTAAATTGACTGTCAAGTTATGAATAAACAGAGCTGGTACAAACCATTTCCAGTAGAGGAGCGCGGCGCTGACGGCGGCCAGCGCGGTGAGCAGCACCGCCGCCACCAGCGCCAGCCACAGCGAGTCGCCGCGCGCCACTTGCGGCTGGTCCGGGGGGGACATGGCCGCCGAGCGCACCGTACACTGCTCGCTCGACACCTCCTGATAAACGCGGACATATTACATCTGCTGATACACACACATTTGACCTCTTCATAAGTAGATATCTTTCTTCATTTCATCATCCATCCAGCTTTGGTTACGACCTGGTAACCCATACTTTTTGTAACCTTCTCAATGTATTATTAGTACGTGTATTGCATTTTTAAACGTTTTTAGTATTATTATGCCTTTCGGATTTATTTCAACTGATATTTTGCATCCTAAAACGTAAAAGGCATTTTTTTTAAATTTGCATTCAGGTATAAACGAAAAAAAAAAAGACAAATTACCGACTGGCATACGGTCATCTATAATATATTATATCGTATAACAAAATGATAATATCATCATCATAAGTTCCACACGAAACATTTCGAAATTTTACCTCCAGTGGCCAAGTCCATAGATTGATTTAGAATCGGCCATTAGTTGGGAACGCTATCGGTATGATACGCGTTTGTGTATTGTGTACATCGTACACATACCGTATAACAAAAACAGGACATCTATAACCTTTACTAAATTTGTCAAGAATTGCTGTATAGTTCCGGTAACACAAGGCCTTACTTAACACAGGGCTAGTTTAAAATCGTGTGATTCCAATATTATTATTACTCTACATTTATATTATATCACTAGCGACCTGTCCCGGCTTCGCCCTTGAATAAATAAAATCTTCCACAGGACGATGTATCATACATCTATTAGTGAAAACCGCATGAAAATCGGTTGAGTAGATTTTAAGAGAACCAATCACATACAGACAGCTTTTCTGTACTTTATTTTATACTAGCAACGACCTGTGGTATCACTCGCGTAACTCTAATGATATTTGTCGATATGGTGTAGTGGTATAAAGCTCGAGGGGTATCTGACCTTGAAAGAATTTTTGAAATCGGACCAAAATCTCCCGAGATTAGCACGTTCAAATAAGCTAGCAAATAAATTATTCAGCTTCATCATATTAGTATAGATATAAGAAATAAGATTACGGTACTTTATATATCCAGATGCATAGAACAACCAGTACACTAAATAACATGTTTGAGGAAACTCGAGCAATATATCATATTAATATGTATAAATCAATATACGTAGATTTCTGGGATGATTCATTATATTTCGCAGATTCGCATTCTCGAAAAACATCGTCCTACTGACGCAGTCGAGTAAAAATATATCTCAAGCAACCAGGCCTGACAGCAGCAGCGGCTACAACAGTAATAAGTCCCATCTAATTTCCTGTTCTTATTGCGTCTTCCTATAAGGTAATAGAAAAGCAAATGGGATATTATAAATAAAGCAAGTAATGTTTCGTGTAACTTGTTTAATTGTATGACATAGCATTGCGCGACGCCTCAAAAACCGACAACAAACTAGACCCCAGTTCAAATAGCAAACTAACTTTATGGTGCTAACAAGTAGTCAGTTTTAGTTTAGAGGTAGTGCCATGATGCAATGCAGAAGAATTTGGCCGACACGTCCGGGGAAGTACCTCGCGCTCACATGACAGCTTTGCTGTCGTGTTGCGGATGTATTCGGTGGCCCATTGGAGGGGTGGAAAAAAGTAGAGCAACACAGCATGACTACAGTGCGGATGTCTATGGGCCTCGGTGGTCTCGAAAAAGATTCTCGTTTGCCCCCACCTATACTATAAACCGTAGTGCATGCCGAAAATAGAGTATCTGCTCGTCAATACGAATGGTTTCGTACCTCTGGCCTGGACTCTCGTCCGTCGATGAGCGTGTTGTTGTACACGACCGATTTCGTCGCCGCCAACACCTTCACTTCGTATCGCGTCCGGTTCCGTAGGTCCACTGTCTGTAAATGACACCAATGTCCGCATCATTACCACAATGTCAATGTTGTCATCATCATCAGCGTTAGAATATGGGATACATGAAAAAATACTATACAAAAGAAGCAGCCGGAGACAAATGACGACTACCGACGGCAATACACATCCCCACAATTTAAACAGAATTCTCGGTGGTCCGTTGGTAGAAGGTGGAAGTCCATGATCGATGGTTCGACTCTAACATCAAAATAGTTATGCGAATCCTGTGAGTGCACACTTACTTGACTAATGGTAGTTTCGATCTCGTTCTTATTAGTCGCCAGTGCGAGTCTGAAGTTCGGTTGCAGTTCTGGAATCTTCCTCAGCGTCACCACATACGAGTCCAGTGAGTTGTTGTACTCGAGAGGCTGACGCCACTGGATGTACAGGACACCTGGATACAGTATTACTCGTGTTACATACAAAGTATTTAAAGATAGTTTCACTCACAAAATCAAACGACGTGGCCTTACATTGCCGTCTTCCTTGAGGCTGTGCAAAGGTTGAAATAATCCCAACCTGAGGTGAACCCAGGCGAAGCCAATTGAATTGAGGGGGATGCTCTTTGCACCTCTCTTACAAGAAGAGGGGGACTAACGGGCGGGTGTAAAGAGCAACAGGCGGAGGCGACTTTGCGCACGGGGCAAGGGGCGAGGATGCGAATCTCACCCCACTGCATTGTCCCAAAGTTGGTAGGGTTATCTTGTAGTGCGGGACGACCCCATCTGTGGAGGAGGCGTCGGTCCCTTAGGGGCTGACTAGCCGTCGAGGTGCCCTGAGGATTTGTTGTTCCGGGGCACCTCACCACGGGCGGCACTGATGGCACTTACAATGGTTTCTGTGGGTATTCGGCACTATAATGTGCCGCGAGCCCCACACACTACTGGACCCCACCCAGAGCCAGTGAAGGCGCGGAAATGCGTTTCCCCGCGTCACCAAAAAAAAAAAAAAGGTTGAAATAATCCTCTGCGCACACTACGGCTTCAGAGAATTCCGACTCTAACACTTGGGACACTTGTTTTTTATAGGGCTTGCAGCGCTATAGTCGCATTCAGCAAGCTTAGGATTAACATTGTCGAAAGACTACTAAACAAAAAACAGAAGATACCGAAGTCCCGATAGAGCCAACTACCACTCTTATATGCCTTTATATTGTGGCTGGTCGCGAACAATTTTCTTAACGTCATTTTATTGAGATACTTGGTAGGACCACTAGGCGCTAAGGATGCGTCCATGGGGATTTCTTCCAAATTGTCGCTTAACATCGGTGTTATGTACGTAGTGGGTCCTCCTGCACCCAGCTGCTGAATTTCATCACTGGACTTAGCGTCATAATTTCTTTGTGGAATCAGTTGCCGTCCTCGATATGACTTAAGGATATTCAAGAAGAGAGTGACTTCTTATCTCAGAGACTGGCGCATAGGAACTGCAAAATCCCCGTACAGCTGTTTGTGACCGCCGAACATCACTTGCTCCATCGCACCCAATATTTTATAAAAAGCCAAGAACATACCTTCCGGGTCCGTCTCGCAGGTCAAGTTGAGTATGATCGGTGCGGACGGCGGACGCACATCCGTCAACACGTACAGAGGCTCAGAAGCTGGGCCCAGACGTTCCAGCAAATCGGAAGACTTCACTCCGTTAAGCGACATGTTGAAGAACGCGCGCACCCAGATTTTGTAAGGCGTGAACGGTGCTGAGGAGAAAACAAACGTGGGATGAGTGTATCTATAGTAATGATAATGTCGTTCTAGCAGAATTTCGGCCACGCCGGCTATCTTTATAGAGGCAAGCTAACTACGCAGAACATTTAATAGTGCACAAATGTGTGCGCAGGCACAAGTGCACTCCCTGTTCCCTCATTCTCCTTATTCCGATGGGACGGCAATCCGACACGACCACAGAGAAACTAGGCGTAGAACTGACAGTTAAACGTGCTTTTCGAGACACGAGGGTGTAACACCGCCAACATCCGGACTAACAGTTAGAAATGGAAAAATCCTAATAACACTTTAGTCCGATCCGGTACTCGAACCCAGGACATTACGACTGTGGTTTAACATGCTAACCTCTAATTCACGAGGCAGACAAATATATCAATACTGATACAATAAACCTGAAGAGATTTTTTGTATGTTTGAACGTTGTATGGTGGGACGTCGGGTACGACTGGGTCCTGCAAGGCCGTCTCCTCCCCGTGATGGGTGTCATATGTTACGCCGATGACAAACTCGTGTATGCCTGGGGAAAGGACTACAAGGAGTCGGCGCGGCTGGCTCAGGTGGGCATTGACCTCGTGATCAGCCGCATAGAGAGGTTAGGGCTTCGGGTCAGACTAGACAAGACCGAAGCCCTTCTCTTCTCTGCGGGACCGGCCGCAGGGGGCCCCCACCGGGGGCTGCTCTGCTGTTCAGAGAGGAAAGGGTCAGGTTGAGCCCTCATATCAAATATCTGGGGCTCATCCTTGACGGAGGGTGGACATTCGGCCCACACTTCCCTATGGTGGGACCGATGTCTGTGAAGGCGGCGAGTGCGCTGGGCAGACTCCTCCCGAACCTCGGAGGACCCAGTGCCGCTTGCAGGCAACTGTACACCGGTGTCTGTCGGAGTATGGCGACGTACAGTGCTTCGGATTGGGCCGGTCGTCTCAGAGGGAGAGGATGCGCAGAGGGTCTTCACAGTGAGGTCGATCCCTACATGCTGCAGCGACAGCCCTAGCCGGCGATCCCCCATGGGAGCCCGTGGCGGAGGTTCTTGCCGAGCTTCTCCTATGTCTCAGATAGGAGCGCTCTCGGCCTGAACCCCATGCATGACGAGATCCTGCGGGTCCACCAGTTAGGGCTTGTGGCGTTAATGCAGAGGTGGGGGGAGGATCTGGCGCGGCAGCCGTACGGTATAGAGATAACGGCTGCCTGGCGCCCGGTGGTCCTCGAGCGGTGGACGCGCCGTAGGCGGAAACACCTCGCCTTCTGTCTGACGCAGGTGCTAATCGGGCATGGTTGCTTCGGCGAGTATCTGTGTAGGACGGCCCGCCGGGAGCCGAAGACTCCTTGTCACGATTGTGATGCGGCGGTGGACTCGGCCCAGCACACCCTCGAGGTCTGCCCGAGATGGGCGGCGCTGCGTCACGATCTGACGTCAGCTGTCGGAGGGGACTTGTCAAAGTCGAGCATCATTGTCGCGATGCTCGGCAGCGACGAGTCCTACTAGGCGATGACTTCCTTCTGCGAGACCGTCCCAGAAGGAAACCGACGAGCGGGTGAGAGCGGAGGCTGCCGATGCGGCCTTCTCCCGCCGACGACGAATAGGGGCACGAAGGAGGCGATATCTGCAGCGCCTGCAGTAGTGACCCTATGTTCCGTATCGGGCCGGGATGGGAACCCGGTCCACCTCTTCAAGACACGGCGTCGTCCGGCTACGCTATGACAGTTCCCGAGGAGGTGAAGTTTGGCCTTTTCGCCGAGGTCAACCTGTCGCTGGAGGGATCATGTTGCCTGTAGATCTGCACTCCATAGACCCTCCACTAATAGCGGTTGAAGGCTCCCGTAGGGGATTTAGTTGGTATTGCTACCCAATGGCCGAGTCCAACATAGGTCTAGGGTCTACCCGGACTCCCAGATTTCATGCATTCCCCTTCGCCCCCAAAACAAAAAGGCTACCGTACCCAAAGGGTAACGGAACCCTATTATTAAGATTCCGTCCGTCTGCCACCAGGCTGTATCTCAGGAACCGTGATAACTATACAGTTGAGGTTTCAACACATGACCTATACTGTATACATATTTTTTTGCACTATAACAAGAAAAAGCCAAAATAATTTAACAACTAGCACACGTCATTTATTTTTTCAGTTTTTTATACAAAATGGTACGCAACCCTTCGTGCGCGACTCCAGAGTCGCACTTGGCGGGTTTATCGACATTTGTCGAAATTGAGAGTGCCATTTTTTTCCGAAATCTATAGAAAGCTAAGTAAACGATGCGTGGGGCCAACCAACAGTCGGCATCGTCAGTGGATACAAACAGAACATTATTTGTATACGCAAGGCAAAATAAAAATTATATAATTAGATTTTGTATTTCCTTAGTAAGCTTGTTTCATTTTTCCAATTGCAAATCTTTTTTTTTTATTTATAAAACCAATTAAAGTATTTTACGTCTTAACTATTATTTTGACTGATTTATTATACACCTTTCGGCATCGACCTAAGTCACGGTTTCGTAGATTTTTTTTTTGTTGACGTATAGGAATCTATTTACGGATGCTGTCAGATGGCCTCTAGACCGTATGCCAGCTTCGGCACTCGGGGGAGCAATACCGATTAAACCCCTGAAGGCCTTCAGCCGCTACAATCGGGGGCCTAGGCTATAATAGGAAGGGTCCCGGATCTGCAGATATATTTTAGAATAATTTCATATGAACGATAAACGCAGAACATGTATCCGTGGCTGCTTAGTATAGGAGGCCGACGCCACCCGCAGGGTCTCACCGCGTGTTTTCTCCCACCAGGACGCGACGCGCGACGGCATTGCATAAAGGCATTTATCCGCGAAAAAACAAAAACAGGAAAAGATACTTAGACAATTCATAACGTGGCCATTAACACCTCAATACGTTAGCTATTAAAAACACTGTTATAATCTGTTCGCATCTCAGACCTGCTTGAATTAGCATAATTCAGGTTAATAAACTCCGACAC
>JAFELO010000198.1:309029-341641 GCA_017140195.1 Eumaeus atala
ACACGTTCCAACAGTCTTCAGGTCTTGCTTGTTTATTTGACCTGGCATTGCACGAAAATGACTTAATTGATTTTGATGCAAACCACCGGCCAGCTTATAGACACAAGGGAACCGTGTATACCGGATGAAACCGCGGGCTCAGCTAGTTTCGAATACATTTAAATAAGAAAACCAGCCAAGAGGGAGTCGAGTCGGACACCTCTTAGGGGGTCTATAGCAACAAACCACAAAACATAGCTCCAAAATTGCCGAATAGATTTTTTTGAAGTTTTCATTGAATCCAAAAAATCGTTTTTTTTTTTACATTTTTCTCTCAGCATTTTAAAAGTTAGGTGGGGAAGCAAATATCTCACATAATCTAAAAATATTTGATACAACTCTATATCGTTTAAAAAGACCTATACAACGAAACCTCACATAGGTCTGCCCTTTCCTTTTCATCCCACAATTACATGTATGGAGTGCTACAATTAATAATTTATTTTTCAAAATCATACCACATCGTTCTGAAGCAGTTAACAAAATCTTTCAAATTTCAAACATATAGTATCCATTATGCCCGAGTAAAACGTTTGGTTGGTTTAAACGACATACGGACACGATAAAATTTCAAGGATTCCATTTTTTGCCATTTGTCTACAGAACCCTAAAATGATTTAGACAGACAAAGACTCAAGATCACTGGAGTCGCAAAACTGTGTTCCGTTATAAACAACAGTCTAAGGTAACCGGTTTGACAAATTATAACACTAACTACAGATGTAACGAGATTATCACTGTACTTTGAACTTTCGAAGCAAAACTTTTTTCACACGCTTGGCTTGAGGAAGCTGGTGAATGTGTGACGAGAACGTTACGGAGACGTGGCAAACGGAAGTTGAGAAGAAGTATACCCCACACGTTACTAAAGATAGAGAAAGAGAGTTAGATTTCGTATATTACTGTAAGAGTTAAGAGTTCGCTCTCTCTCTCTCTCTCTCTCTCATAGTCAGTTACATTTTGCACATATTACTAGTTACTAGAAGTTTTACTTTTGTCGTGTGGTCTGATCAGGTGTAACTGCCACAGTTTTTTTTTCATATTAATACTGCGACTTTCCAGCGTTCACAAAAGCTCAGCCTCATATAATTAACGAAACTCATAAAAACACAACCGATGCCAGAGATTAAGCAACCTCTTTTTCCCCAGTTCGCCCCAAATTGATGACCACAGCTCGCTGTACTCCCACGATCCACACGAAACACGACAGCTTAGATATCGATCACACTTTGGTGTTATGTGAGCGAAATGTATGCGTTCCGGTCATGTCGGATCAAATTCAAGTTGTGAATTATTGTATTACCGAACTGCCGAGCCAGGAGGCCTACCTCTTGGCTGGGCAGTTCAGTATTACAATGCCCTAGCATTGCTGCAATGCTGCCGATGCGGTCGGGACGGACCTATCGCTAGAAACAGTGATAGCATGCATGCAGGTGTCTATGGGTGTCGGTGGTCACCCAACGGCTCCAACTGCTAGTTTGCAAATCATGTTGAGACCAGAGACAATTTTCTGTGGGAATATGACTTGAATAGAGATGAGCGAGATGTCGGACAGCATCTTACGGACGACAGTGGGCTCAGTGTACCACCAGGGTTTGGTCGCAACGGAACAAAGCTTTAGCCAACGGACATTTGCAAATACATGGCACGCTAAGAGGAGAGATATGTAACGACGTTGCTGCATGTATGTAGTTAGGACTGACGAGGCCGATGACGACTTCTGTCTATGTAACGCCAGGTCCAGAAAGGAGAGAGTAGATTAATGAGAGGGCACTGAATTAATGTGTACGATGTATAGAATTGCATGGAACAGAGCCGGTGAGCAACCCACCGTGAATCTCCCGTGATTCCTCATCGCCGAGAGGTGGGTAGGAGCGTGGGTGGAGGGGGGTAAGTGCTCGTTTACACTGTACACTATGAAAAGCGGCAGCACAACCCTCACAAAAGTGTCAAAAACAATTACACAAATACTCACATAGATTCTTAAGTCTGAAGCTCACAACTTTGGTGAGCGCACCAGAAGTGTTCAACAGCGTCAAGTTCTTCGTGGCGGTCATCGAGTCCCGCACCCCGAGGTCGCTCCTAAACGCGGTCGAGGCCCTGATATCGTTCGAACTGGGTACAACCCTCTCACTGGTCGCCTTTTTCATTGACACGCCTTCTTCATAGTACAAGACGTATGCTACTTGTGTGGTATCCAATTTTGGCGGTAACGACGCATCAGATTTTTTCACTACTTGAATTTGTTGCACTACTGAATTTTCCAATTCAAGGGGAAAAGCCGGGTACTCCTCTCCTCCATTCCTCTGTGTAGCTTCTCCGTGCTTCGCATCAGTCGCAACATCCTGCCGTCTCTTTCTGTGTCTGTGCGATCTTCTATCTCTCTTACTCCTATACGACGCATTGGTCAATATGTAGTCGTCCTCGTATTGGTACGTGGGGTCACTCTTTATATTTTCTTCGTTGGTCGGTCTATTTACGAAGCGGTCATAGACGTCATTGGGCGGTTCGTCTGATTGTGGTTCCTGATTGGGCACGACTGCATCAGCTTCGGTGATTGTGTTTTCTGTGTGTGTGCGGATGTCCTGTCGTACCAAGTCTGTCGGCGGGGCCCATGACAAGTGTATCTCATCTGCCGTAACACTGTTCGCTGAGAGGGTCTGTGGTGCGGACGGAACTGGAAAAGAAAAATTAACTTCATAAGCTTTATTATTAAAAAGACCTACACTTACCATCATCATCATTATCAGACGCCATATCAACGCCAAGACGATCGATCTCCTGCTCGCATCCATCCATCCATCAACACTTATACAAAAGTCTAATTCTATTATTATAGCTAAAAGAAATTCAATTAAGTAATTTTGATTTTTATAGACATAGGGTTTAAAGTGAGGATTAATTAAAAATACTCCGAACTAGTTAAAATAATAAACAATCAATTTGTCAAAGTTGAGCCTTTATTTTAGTTGACGAGTGTATAAGGCGCTGACCTTCCTTTCCTTAAACCTAAAAACATTTTGCGTTGTGCAAAGTGTTTAGGTTTAGGGTTTCTCGTATCTCGTCATGCACAATGCGGGGGCGGGAGGACGTCGTAAAAATATGTATATTTCCTCCCTCGTGACTTCGTCTACACGAACATTCTGCTGTCTCTCGGAAACAGATTTAGTTTCCATGTGTTTATCGTTATCGACAAGCATAGGGAAGGCGGCTATATAATATTGTATGCAGTCTTGTTACCATAATCAAATTGGTGTTCTTGATCAATAATGACTTTGGACAGAATCCACAAGATGTGTGGACAATTTGTTTTTTTTTTTTACGTTTGCATACCTAAGGCTCAAACGATCGATCCAAGTCTTTTAGCGACTATTGACGCCCATAGGCATTATTTCTCACCTCCACCGGAAACTCACAAACCACGTGATACGCGACGGCATACCTGTCTTTTTATGGCGGTGACATGTGAGCACATCCCCGGTCATGCCGGTCCAATTCGGCTGCAAAGCAGCATAGCACTACCTCTTACTACATGTTGATGTATGTAATCAATATATGACGTTTATCCGCCGTTTTCACCTAATCATCACATGAATGCATTTATTTGTGAATTGTATTGAAAACCTGTTCACTTTTGGACGCCAGCGGAAATGAGGATTTAAATTTTACACTCATATATTATTGTTAAGAGGCTGTATGCCATTCTGCATTGCAACGGAATTGAGCCGGCACGACCGGGGGTACCTCTCGCTCACACGATACCACCGTAAAGTGACATCTTCGGTGGCGTCTTCCAAACGGCATAGTAATTATTCAGATGTATATGAGCGCCGGTAGTCCTACAAAGGCTTATAATACACAAAAATCTTAATTTTTACGTTTCGCTCTAAAATGTACATAAACTGCATGCTGTACTCGCGATTCCTGTACTTATAATTATTATTCCTTGCTCGACACAAGCATCTATCATTATCACTCAGGACTCCACTCATGTAGTCGGTGCGTGACTCCCCCACAGGGCCCCCAAGCGCACTCGGCACTACACGCCCATTTGCTGTGCACATTTCTTAGATTTGTTGACAGCAAGTTTCGATACTCAAACACATTGTTCAAGCCTTCGTCAGAAAAACTCTTTTATAGGAGGCTAAAAAGCGGCGGGAATCTTTAGATGAAAAAAACCACCGACGTCTACAAATTTCCCTAAAACTAGAGTAATCAAACTCATAGGTCACATCGATAGACAAAAAATGGCAAAATTTCACAAATGGCACTACCTCAAATAATGCATAAATACAAATATTTTTTATAGTATTTCTATCAAGCATAGCGTCGATGGACTTCCGAACGGTTGTGCACACGGGTTGCTCTCAGCACATTTATCTCTTTATTTTTTCCCGGGGACAGCTCACGCGCGACACCACGGCAGTACCTACCACGAATGGTTGGTATTGCAATGTTTCGAATGATACTCATTATGAAGATCATGACAGGCGGTATACAAGAATTTATGTTACAAAATATATAATAGAACCAAGTCCGTAGCTACTTACATCTATACCAACATTAAAAGGAGGAAACATTCGATTGTTTGTTTGTTTGCATTGTACCTTTAGGCTTCGAAACCACTTGACCGATTCGAAAAATTCGATTACAGTCTTACATTTTCTGTGGTGACCTTAGGCAACTTCGATAATGTAACCAAAGGTTTGGAAGAAATATCAGACTAAATCCTTATATAGCTGCAGAAATTGTTGACATCTAGTTGTCCGTTGTTCTATCATAAATTGATTTGTTGTCATTGTATTACTTACGAGGCCGAAATTAAAATTTATAATTTTTGCATTTTTGTAAATCAAGAACTCTTGCCATATTTTGCGAAATATCCGTGTGAAGCCCGGACTGCTAGTTTCAGATAAGTGAGATGTAGTCCGGAACAGCTTAGTATCCGCTCACCTTAAACTCAATTACGGGCTATTGTTCGCTTCGTTGTTATAACACTTCCGGCTATTCAATTAAAACAAATAAAATTTTAAATGTAGTCTGCTTATACAGTAAATATATAGCGAGTAACGCAACGCGGTGGGAAATTGCACAAGTCGTATTGTTTTATATATATATGTAATATATATTATTACTACGCGATCACAATATCTGTAGACCTTCCCGGAAAATGGAGCCCTCCCCGTTCCCCTTTCATTTGTAGAAGTGACTCTCACTCACTCCCTAAATGATGCAAAGCCTCCGTTGCGTAAGTGTGTCGGCGCACTGTACCAGACTGCCAACTTGACGTCATCGATGAGACCCTCATTTAAAGAGTAAATAAAAAATGCTACTAAAACTAGAAATATAACCAATATACAGAGTTATTAGTTTGAATATTTGCCTACTGCGACGCCCGCCAATAACACATGCCTAACTCACAAACGCTTCTAATTTAATTTTTTATGTTTCCGTTTTTTTTTTCAAATTTTCATATTTTTTTCTAGAACACCTGACTCGTTTTTAATTTGTCTTTCATTAAAATATACTTGTTCTATCACAATAATCACGGGATCAGACATCATGTGGGTGTTTACCTCGCTGGCCTCAAAATCGATTGCATCTCATATACTTATAACTATGACCTATAATTTGGAATAACGTCAGGTAAAGTCGTCTCCCACGCGAACAAAGTTCCAGTTGCTAGTCTATACTAATATTCCAAAAAGGAAACGTTTGTTTGTTTGTTTACATTGAATAGGCTCCGTAACTATTGGACCGATTTGAAAAAAAAATTTACTAAAAAAAAAATTGAATAGGCTAAGTAACTATTGGACCGATTTGAAAAAAAAAAATTTACAGAACCCCACGTTATCTGTGCTGAACATAGCCTATATAACATTCTTTAAAACATTAAAGAGATCGTTATAAAAACTTCGGTAGTGTGAAAAAATATCAAAGTAAATACTTATAGAAATTATTAAAAACTAGCTATTGCGACAGACGTTCTGCCATCAATTGAATTTGTTGCTATAGTAACGAGTATTGCTTCATCATCATCATTATCAGCTCTTATCGGTCCACTGCTGGACATAGGCCTCTTTCAACGAACGCCGAGACGACCAATCTCCTGTTACTCGCATCCATCCAGACCGGCTACTGCACGGAGATCGTCTTCCTACCTGGTGAACGGTCAACCAACACTTATTCTTCCTAAACGCGGCCTCCACTCCAGAACCTTACTGGCCCATCTGCCATCTGTTTTTCGGAGTGTGTGACCAGCCTATTGCCACTTTAGCGTGCTTATTCGTCGCGTGATGTCGGATACCTTAACTCTCGCCCCATGACTTCTTTACGAATTCTGTCGGACAGAGAAAAGCTCAACATAGCACGTTAAATAGCCCGTTGAGCTACCGCAAACTTATTAGCATTGTTTACGCGGCCGAAATTAAATTTAAAATGTTTGTATTTTTGTATATCAATGAAGGGAATACTGAATGTGGAAGAGGCCAGACAGGCATGTGTGGCATTCCGTTCTGCTTGCCTACTCCATTAAGAATCTGGCGTGAACGTGTGTGTGTGTGTGTGTGTGTGTGTGTGTGTGTGTGTGTGTGTGTGTGTGTGTGTGTGTGTGGGTATGTGTGTGAGTGCGCGCGCGTGTAAACATCCATGATTTTTTGACATATTTTGTGACATATACGTGCGAGACCGGGACGGACTGCTAGTTAGTAATAAACCAACATAATTTCAGCACTGTCAACATGCTTATATCTCGCTTTAATAACAAACGAGCATAAAATAAACAAAGTTAAAGCCTCCACCAATATCTCAAAGCGCTTTTTTTCAGCTATTTCCTTTTTCTTCTCTCCCAGTGTTAGACAGAATTGTGTCACGACACACAGTGTAGATTAAAGCTTTATTTATTTTCTTTCTAAAAATTTTCCAACAGTTTTCTTTTTCATGCAACCGAAAATTTAACGAAGTCGCGGTAAGGACTGTGTAATAATGTAACGGAGTGTCCCGAACGCCTTTGCCAAGTGTTGAAGAGATTTTGTCCCATTTCAATGATTGGATTTCATTGTGCTACGAAACGTCTGGGCATATTAAAGCTATGCATAGCTATTCTTTTTTAAATTGTATACACAATACCTATGCCGATGCGTTACCCTCCTTTCCTCTTCTCCTCCAATGGCCCACCGGCTACACTCAGACCGCACGAAACGCGACACTGGAGACGTCATTTACGCGAGAGTGTGAGAGGTACGTCGCACTTCCCCGGTCGTGTCGGCCCGAACCTACTGCAATACAGCATGGAGTACAATAACAGAAGTAGTAACTTCTCACTAAAATTTGTCTGTTTATCGAGCAATCTCTATTCTGCTGTACAGGGCTGGTCCTGGTGTGATAAGCTCACAGGTTATATTATTACTAGCGACTGCTGGCCGAGGATAACATAATTATAAGATAACAACATTATGCTTTCCTCGGTAACCGTTCTACTCATTGGTGAAGATCGCATGATAATCCGTTAGCTAGATTTTGAGAAAGTAGATCACATACAGTTGAATGGACATTACACGTTATGTTACAAAAGAGGGCAAACGAGCAATCGGAGCCTTTTGATGACTACCGACGCCCATGGACATTCGCATGATTGTTACGCAGATGCGTTGCTCTCCTATAACCCCCCCCCGTGGGTCACCGGCTACTCACAAACCACTCGAAACGCGACAGCGACGCTGTCACTTTACACCGGTATCACGTGAGCGAAAGAGACTTCCCCGGTCGTGCCGTACGTGTACGTATGTAAGGCACTTCGTCCACCTATGCAGCATGGCACTACCTCTTCCTAAAACATACCCCTTGCCTAGAACACTTGATACAGGTTTTTTTACTGCGTAACAGGCAAAAGAGCAGACATCAGCTAAACTACAAGTTTAGCTAGCCTAGTGAATCAGCGATCGTTTTTGGTCCGCCATGTTAACATGTGTTTCAAGTGAAACTGGTTTACAGAACGTTGGATGGATGGTTTCAAGGGTGATTACGGTTATACGGAGTTTACTCCTTAACACATTGAACGCCACGGACCACGGTGACCACCAATCCCATATATTTTTTTGCCCCGGTAATCAGTCTTAAGAAATGACTTATTAAGGTACGCGGCATAAAAAAATACCCCTTTTTTAACTTCAGAATCATGATAGTTCAAGTAAAATCAGTCGCGTGGCAGGAATGACACATAACGTGATTATATAACGGGCACCAACCAGCTGGTCATGATGGACGAATACATCATTTGCCGTCTGTACACTATTAATCTATTAATGCTAAACACTTAACACGCACCGGATGTGAAGCCGTGTCGAACATATTTAGCAACAGGTTTCTATATCGACGACATCGATTATAACTGTTCAGTCTTTCCAATAATTACTTGACACTACTATAAGCATTGAACCCAATTCTGAACTTTTGGCACGCGGATATTGGCAAGTGTATTGCTGGCCAGAGAACTAAAGTGCATGCAATATCATTTAGAGTACGATCACCAGGTCAACTTTTTCGGACACCACAATGTTGATGTCCGGACAACTGGAATGTTACTGAAAAACATTAATTCAGTCGAAACCGATATGACCATACAGAAAAAGGGTGCACGTGTTATTTTCCCACCACGTTCATTAGACTAAGATGAAACCAGGCACCTTGGGGTAAGCCAATTGAACCGAGGGTGCTGCCCTTCTTCTTTCTTTCACTTTTCTCTGAAGATTGGAAATTTACGCCATTGCACTGTTCCAAAGTTGGTGAGATTATTCAGTAATGTGGGCCAGCCTCTGTGTCGGTGGTGTCCGGCCTCTTTGGGAGAGACCAGCCCTGATGAATAACAGTTTTGGAACACCTCACCGGTACCTACTGTGGTTTTAAGCACCACATGGGTACCACCAGACTCCACCTACAGCTGGTGGCGAGTAAAGGCGTTTCCCCATGCCACAAATAAAGGTAAATACGTTATATAAATAGACATACTGTTATATTTATAACTAGGGTTACTACAAATCTGGGGACAACTTGCATTTTATATATATATATATATATATAAAATGCAAGTTTATATATATATATATATATATATATATATATATATAAATTATAAGACACTAGCAGTGTCCCGCGGGTCATGTTCTATATAAACTTACATATATACTCTCCTGGGGGTTGAATTTCTCATTTTTACATTCAGATCAGTGGTACCCGAGAAAGCATGTTCAAACAAACAAACAACCTCTTCAGTCTTATATTATTAGTATAGAAGTATGTGTAATGGCACCCTAAAACCAAGTCTTGAATATCCAAAGGCATGCATCTGTGCGCTATCTATTGAGTAATAGCGGTTAAATTGATGTCAAGTTGCACACTAGGTTCTTATTGAATCGATAACGGATACACTGATATACGTTTCCTCGAGAGTATAAATATCTTGTTTACTACGAACCATGACTAACAGGAAAACTGGGAGTGTCCAGCGTCAATTGTTTTAGATAATCTTCATTATCATCACCGTCATGCTGTCTTGACAGGATAAAGAGCAGTCGCGATACTTCAACAGGCTGACGGCCGTAGAGGCGGTCACAAAAACTGGCAACGACTTCGTAGCGTTGGTTCATCTAATCATTAGTGATGAATCTTTTTTTTTCAACCATATTTTGTAATAGGTAGTGGTTCATTGCAGCCGAACTATGTCGGCAAGACCGGGGAGATGCCCCTCGCTTAGATGACATCGTCGTAAGGTGACAGCTATGCTGCCGCGTTTCGTGCTTTTTTGAGTACCCGGTGCTCATTGGAGGGGATGAGTAAAGGAGGGTAACGTATCTGTATGACAATAAGGCGGCCGTCTATGGGCGTCGGTAGTCGTCAGAACGGTCCGATTGCTTGTTAGCCTGCTTATAGATGCTATAAAAACAAAAACATATCTTCGAGCCAGTTCCCTAGTGGGGTAGGGAGATAGAACTTGGGTCAGGCAAGGCATGTGTGGCGCTCAGTTATTTTTTTTCCAAAAAGTGGCCAACCTGCAATTGAATTACGCATCACGACAACTGTTAAACACTCTCAGCAAACACGCTCTTAGACACGACACCGCACACCCCGCGAAGGGTCGCGTAGTCGCCGTCGATGACGAATGTGGAACATAACTACAGCCCAGACACAGGTCAAGTTCGACAACAACACACGTTCGACTACGAACGGTTCGAACGACATCTTTACAGTAGGGACTAATCCCAACACGATCCGCGGTATGTTTAGCTCAAATAACATTGCCCTACCGATTAGGTAATCCGCGCGCGAGTCCTTTCCCCCTTCAGAAGGTGGAGGGGGGGGCAGTCCCCCTGATGATGATTATTTCTGTGTTTCAAACGATTATGTCAAAGCCGAGGCCACTCTAGCTACCGCGCGCAAACTACTCCGACGAGAGAGCGGAGGGTGGAAACTAGCTGTTACAAACACTCTTATGAGGTTCATCTCTCCCATCTGCAAAAGCGAGGGGGTGGGGGGTCGGTGCCTCTTTCGACCACCAACCTAGCGGAGAGAATGATGACGAGCATCATTCTCTCCGCTTAAAAAGCATAACTTCAGGTCCGAAAAAAATATCAGACTGACGGATGACTGTGATGCCGCGTCACGACAGGTTTTATATTCCTTGTCGGTATTTGCCGTAGTGACTCTTCCCAAATATGGTTCAAGCCTTGTCGTGGCGGTGGAAATTAGTAGCCTGGGGTGAACCCAGGCGAAGCCAATTGAAACGAGAGGGACCTTTGCACCCCTCTTAAAAGAAGAGGGAGCTTAAAGATCAGGAGGAGGAATCGCTCTCGGTAGGTACCCCCCTTATAAGAAAGAGGGGACATAAGAGCAGTAGGAGGTGGCGCTTTTGAGCAAGGGGCAATTGACGAGGATGGGAACCTCACCCCATTGCACTGTCCCAAAGTCGGTGGGGTTGGTCTTGTAGTGCGGGTCAACCCCATCTGTGGAGGTGGAGTTGGTCCCTTAGGGGACTGACTACCCGTCGAGGTGCCCTGGAGATCTGTTGTTCCGGGGCACCTCACCAAGGGCGGCACTGATGGCACTCGCGGTGGTTTTTGTGGGTAATCGGCATTATTATGTGTCGCGAGCCCCACACACCACTGGACCCCACGCAGGGCCGGTGAAGGCGCGTACATGTGTTTCTATAGCAAACGTGTTTGTTTTAATGTTTAGCGAGGCTCATAGACAGCCCCATATTGTAGAGATGCGTTGCGCTCCTTTCCACCAATGGGCCACCGGAAACCAAAAAAATTACTAACCCCGCCAAACATGACACAATGCATAGCGATATCGTGTGACTAGGAAGTACTTACACAGTCGTGCTGGCGCAATTCGACTGCAGTAAATACTGGCACTATCTTCAACTAAATTGGACACATATTTTGGTAACGATTTCACTTAGCTTGTCTTTGCAAATTTTATGTTGACTCATTTCATTTAATATTGGAATCTCTGCCAAGTGTTCGATGTTAACTAAATAATCTTTTAATCAATATACGTTCATACAAATTGGATAAAACATATGGGTATTTACTTTTCAGTATTTTTATTTTGGCAAACGTGCAATCGGAGTCACGGCGGTGTCATGGGAGCAGAAATGCAGCATGGCACTACCTCTTACAAAAAAAAATGTTGAAATCTTATTTCAACCACCAAAACGGAATACATAGAACCGTATAATATCTGTACACCTGATGTCGATGACGTAAAGTCGGCCGATACAGTGCACCAACGTACTGACGGAAAGGGGGTGAAACAAACGGGATTCGAGCAAGTAGATTCATCGCCACACTTTCAGATATCTTGTATGTATACAAAAGCAAAATACAACACTTACAAACTTGAAATTTGGCAGGTTTTATGTATTCAGACACCCGTTAAGAACGAATTTTATGAAACACCATCTCTATGGTTGCGTTTTTGGGGGTTAAGAAGGAGGGTGAAACCTCGAGGGCATGCTAATCCTATATTGTTTGCTTTTTTTTGGAAGACGTAGTCTGCGTAACAATCATGCGAATGTCCATGGACGTCGGGAGTCATCAAAAGGCTCCGATTTCGGGGCCGAATTTACATTTCGTACAACGAACAGGCTGCTGAGGGTTCATCCACATATACAACTCCGTTACATTACACATAATTGCCCATCATTGAAGACATCCGCAAGAAGGAAACGCTGGCTCTCGTAAAATAAAAATAGCCCGCATTACCGGCGAGAAAGCGCGTTAGTTCGTGTTAATTAGATTTAAGGAACAGTTAAATGTTTAACTGTTGGTAGTATCTCGGTAATTACCACGTGAAATTAGTATACAAGTATGAGTATCCTTGTAAATTAATTCCACTGATACTTTAATTACGTACCCTTTGCATATATACTCTTTGGAAGAAGTAATGCCATGTTGCATTGCAGACGAAATGGGTCAGCACGAACATTGAGGTACCTCTCGCTCATATGATACTTCCTTAAAAATGGTGACTACACTGTCTTTTTCTAATAGCCGTTAGCCTGTTAGGTGAAGGTGTGCATCTGCATATAGGTCTGTAATCACCAAGTGGCTCCTATAATTAAAACGTTATGCAGAGTTCATGGCTAGTTAAAGGTTTTTGTAATTTCTTAGTTTAACCAACTGGCACTGTAGTGTTTTTTTTTGATAATTATAATACTATCAAAAAGATTTTCAAATAGATACCCTTAAGAGGTAGGCAGAGTGAACCGAGTGCCATAAGTCGTGTCTGGCATACAGGTCTTACTCCCTCCACATTCATTACCCACTCCACACAAACACGATGGTTACACGGGCTCCTGGCATTCAGATAACACCCGATTAAACCGCAGGGTAATGCTAGTCTCTATGGCGCTCGAGATCCGCCAATGAAGTGATTTTTTTGGAAAAAATAGCAAAACAATATAATTTAACACAAATACGAGCATTGTTAAGCACTTTATTGCACAATACGTAAACGAGCATTCTTATCACCGGATAGTAAACATATGTAATATCCGAATCATGCAAGGATGTGCACACTCATTGCCATCCCTTATCCGTTGCCCCTGGTATTATCTAAAATTCTCTCAAAACGCGCGAGTATTTTATAGTATAAGAGGGCCAACAAGTAATCAAAGCTTTTTGGTGAGTACCGACGCCAATAGACATCAACACAATTGTTATGTAGACGGCCGTCCAACCGACACCGCACGAGACGCGATGGCATAGCCGTCACATTAAGGCGATGTAAAGTGAGCGAGGGGTATCCATAGTGATAACGCACATAGAGAAGGGAAGCTAGCCACACCTAGCCATTTAGACAAGTTGAAAGTGACAGCAAATGTAGTTTACCCTTTGTCTCTCCTTTTTCATTAATTTCTCTCTGCGCAATGCCCATGTGAGATTAGATAAAATGGCAATGCCTCACCTTCTTCATTAACGAAGATTCTCTATTGGAGTATCTCGCCGGTCGTTTTGGCTCATTATGGCATTAAAACATACAAGAGTCTATGCGCCACATCCCGACCGGGCTACTTTCCTTTTGGACCAGCTCAATAAGGATGCAATGCATCAAGAATGCCTATAAACATTGACACGACTTTTCCGGCGATTCCATGCGTATTGTGCGTGTTCCCGTCCGAGGACGAGCAGCAAGCAATTGACCGTACTAGCCTTCATTGAAATAGTCGTAGGTTCGGCAGTGTTCCTAGTATGAATGCTGATGGTCTTCGTGTGAATCTGCACCACAATAGAGCATAGTCGAGGACACGTGAAGGATATAAACTCAGATCAGACAGGATTAAGATACGCACTACAATACACACACCCGTTGACTTAAGTAATCGGCGAATCGATGTAACCTGTGCGATTAAAACGTTAGTTATGTTATATGAGGAAAATATATATTAATCGGTTGAAAGCTTATAAAAAACTTGTTAATTTCCAGAAAAAAACATATGTCAAAAGTGTTTTTAGCTTATGCGAAGTTGCTCAAAATAAAACAAAGAAAGAAATTAGCTCATCCGTCGTGATTTCGTCCTAGCAAAATGCTGTTCACCGTAATAACTGGAAATGAAATACTAAATTAAAAATTCAAAAATCCTTGAACTGCTCTGGGTATGAATTTTGTGACGCCACAGTTCCCTATCGTGCCGGCTCGATCCGGGTGCAATGCATCAATGACTACCCCGTGTTTGACTCTTAGCTTTATGGCATGCATCTTAGACCCAATTCACTGTAAAGTTCAGCGATTGTTCTCTTCCCAACATAATTGTATATATTCACGCTGTTTGTTTTATATTAAACTTGTATTTATAAAACCCCAAATACTCAAACTCGGTCTTACGATAACGATGTTAATTAACAACAAAATTGCACATTCAAATTTATACAGAGCCTTAATAAAAAGCTCCTGCCGTCGGACTCATCAGCAAATGGCTCGTTACTTTTCTACAAACGACACGAAGACACGCAACTCGTGCCATCTTTTCCAGGCTTGCTTTGCGAAGATATTAAAAGTCGAACAATCAATGGCAGTTAATTTGGCTAAATTACGTAGTGTAGCCATAAATACTATACATCACCCGGGGACCTTCAATAATTTTGTTTTTGCACCCGACTGCGTCAAGAGAATTAATTTTCTCTTGTACGTTTGTATGACGATGCGATGGTCTGACCAGATTAGAGGCTATCGCTGATCCTCTACACCGCACATATTATACGGGACAGAACAGGCGGAAGTAGAGAAGAGCATGCGATCACAATCCTCAGATTTGAGGGACCGACAGAGTGTGTATGAACTAGTGAACAATCATAGTTTCGTCCGTGAATAACATGGGCTGAATTGTTACCTAAAAAAATGAAACACTAAAATATCCTCGAGTACTTTTAGACCATTGATGAAAACCGCATGAACATTAGTTATTTTTTGAGATTTTCTTTGAGAAAATCACTCACATACATTCGGACAGTTTTAGAGACTTTGTTTCATATAGATAGGTGCAAAGATAAATATTTTAAACGAGGTATTTTTCGCTTAGTCGCTCTTACCGTGCCTCTCTCTTACTATTAGCATTTTATACACGCAATTTCTAAACGAAAGGCGCCATAATTTGAATATACAGGAGATATGTCCTTTACATTACTCAGCAAACTTGTAATGACTAAAGTAACTGGTAGACGCCTGTCAGAAAACCTGCGCCAGATACAGATATCGGATTCTATAGAAAACCAAACCTAAATTGACCCATCGGAGGGGAGGAGGAAAGGCGGGCAGCGCATTGGCATTGGCATACATGGGAGACGGTAGTCTTAATAAAGGTTCCGATTGCTCTTTTGCCCCATACGATATACGATAAAAAACCGTTACTTAATCATGTATCAAAACCATTCATTTATTCAACAAGAAGATGAAGCTGAACTTCGGAGCACAACTTTTCATATGGATAGTAGGATTACGAGGGGTAATTAACAAGTATCTGAAACGACAAAAGAGATTTTAATCTATTTAAAACTAATTTATTTTTCAACATATTTTCCTTCTACCTCGATGCATTTACTCTAGCGCTTCTTAAATACCGTTACACCAGTTTGATAAAACGTTTATTCTACCGCTCAAAATACTCATCTAGGACAACAATGACTTCATCATATGATGAAAATCTTCGGCCATCTAACCATTTCTTGAGGAAATTCAATTTTTTGCAGCTAGCTTGCAAGATAATCTCCATATATTGTTTTTCCTCTTTGAAAATAATCCATTAAAATAGTCCCTCGAGGATCCCAAAAAACAGTCGCCATCACTTTGCCGGCTTTGCCGTTTCTGCCGTTTTTTGCTTTCTTCGGCGCAGGTTTTCCGCTCTCAGTCCACTGCTTAGATTGTTCTTTTGTTTGAGGAGTATAATGATGTATCCATGTTTCATCTACTGCCACATAACGCCGCAAAAACTCGCTACTATCACGCTTAAACAGCGCGAAACACTCGACGTTGCTTTTGTTTAACAGTGAGCAAACGCGGCAACCATCACGCGCAAAGCCTTTTCATTCGCAAATGTCGGTTGGTTGGTTGGTAAAATGGAAACACAAGTCGGATTAGATAACATATTTTTGTGCATGATAGTTAAATTAATTAGTGAGGTTATAGGCTGGGTTGGAAGTAACAAAGTCAAAAGCAACACATACTCACTAAAATTGCAAAAACACAGATGATTTGAAACATTATTTTTCTAAGAGGTCGCACATTACCGACCGCTGTCGTAGAGGCTTTGCAATAAACACTAAGCACAAATCGGGAGACATCCTCGGTCGTATCCGATTTGGCTACAATGTATGAATATTAACTAGACAGCAGCAATGAACACCCCGCTAACTTGTAACATGGCCATTATTCGTGACTAATGATTAATTATGACTTATCCTTAGATAAGTTATTTGGCAAAAAAATAATTAACTAGTCCTCGGTGCCCCATTGGAGGAGAGGAGGGAAGGAAGGCATTCTATACTTTAATAAAATAATATATTTTTGTACATAAGAAAGTCGGATAACTGTGCAAAAAAACTGGCTAAACTAGTCTAACAATCTAAGTAGAAAATGACCAATCTAAGGAAGAACTAATTAGACATTTGGCGTAAAAGAACAAAAATGCCCAAAATTCAAGTTAGCGGAATGTTCATTGTTGGTCTCAAATTTTACCATGACACTACTCACTTTAATGTTACTTTCGTCATCATTGCCTGAATTACCCGCAAACATAAATTCGATAGAGCAATAAAACTCCATTCGTGACGACGGCCCAAAACATGAGCATCTCACACTACCGAGTTGCTATATTAGGATCGATATTTCCTTTACCGTACCAACGCGCCCCTAAACACTCGTTCAATTCTTTATAGTAATGCAATTTTCAATATTCTCGTTCAATTTTGGCTCTTTGTTCTGAGTGGCAACGACCAGAATGGCTTGCGGTCACTTCTGTAGGATCCCACCGCTACGGTGAGTCATGGGCTGATGGAAATGACCTTACACTCGCGTAACTATACTCTAATCGTCTTGGTGTTGTGTTCTATTTATATTAGACAGGACCCTCGCACGCTCGAAGGTCAAGTGTACTTATGTAATGCACTTTAGGGGTAGCAGAGGGTAGCTAAACATTATCCCCGTTGGCGAGCTGATATTTTCTTTTCATTCCTGGCAATCAGACTTTGAGTGGTAAGTGAGATTTTTGCTTTCAGTTAAATTGCACTCCAAATAGTTAATACGAAATTGTATGTCTCATGTTTGAAAATTTCTATTGATTAACTTGTGTGTCAGTTGTCTCAATGAGGAATGATTTAAACCTACTCCAAGTGCTACTATGTTGGCTTAAATGTTATTAAAAACAAACTTGTGCAAATCTCTTATCGGTAAACTCTACTACATCCGTCCCGAAAATAGCACAAATTTTCCACCGTGCGACAAAACAACGTGAGCGCAGGCAAACCGATGACTCGCTTGTCGATGTCCATGCAGGTCCGAAACAAAACCCCTGGAGGGTTTTGGTTCGGACTACTGGCTGTTTTATGTGCCTCTAGTCTTACTTTGGGTCTCAGTCGCATAATGTGTGTGACAGAGAACTTCATGAAGGTACTTTTGCACCAGTGGCTAGATCAGCGGGCTGTCGATTTCATAAGGATAAAGCAAATCTGTTGTAACTCCATTTCTTACCATGGTCAATAACCCACAAAGGCGTAAAGAACCAACGACCGTAAGGTATGCGTAACAAATTCTAATTTAAAATGTATAAATAACATTATTTTGCTCAGTAGGATCAGTTGTTGATAATTAAATAAATTTTATAATAATTTAATAGTATCATCAGCCACGTACGTGGTCTATATAGAATCCAAACGGAAGCAAGCATTATACGATAAAAAATATTACGCAATTTTCAGACATGTCCAGCGCGTTGTTATCACCTTGTATCGTATTGTATTTTGGCGAAGCAATGATTAGCTGGATTGTAATTGCGAGACGTTCTTAAATATGGCGGCTGACGTGTTGACAATTATGAAATTAAGCTAAGTGTTTTGAGTGCCAATTAAAAAAAATAGCCTAATCACGAAGTGAGCCTTCGTGATTAGGCTATTTTTTAGGGGGACGGAAACGGGAACTGTTCCCGCATTCTTTCCTTCGAAAATATCTGGGCATAGTTGTTTTACTTCTCTGATTTCGACAATCGACGCCATTGTTGTTGTCTTATCAAGCAACGCCGCTAACGTTAAAATTAGGAACTAAAACGTGTCAAAGTCGGATAATGATACACTTTATTTCTATATGACTAGCTTTTTAAATAACGCTTTCTGGTGGAATTTCACTCAGCCGTATCCAATCTAGCTAATAGTTTGCTAGCCAAAAACGAGACGGACATGTTTTTGAATATGGCTAGCTGTAACGAAAGAAGGCGATTTAGACTATCCAACTGCGTCCTATACACTACGAGATGTCACATCAGCACGGGCGACACGCGCGCCCTCACGTTGCGCCTTACAGCGCGGTACTAAATTAATTTAATGTTAGGCATCTGGGTGACAGATGACACTGTCACGTAACACGATTTACGTTGCCATGTTTGGCCACTTTATTTCTCCAGTAACTTAGTGGTATATTATATTTAACTTTCAAACGCATTAATTGCATGCAAAATTAGCATATTTATATTAATATAAGCTATTCAAATACCTAATCACTATTAAAATATATTTTTTTACTCCTCCATGCTGGCGGATGTGTCCAGTGCAGCTTCGTCGGTTACTATAAGACACGTCGAGCGACGGTCTAGGTGATATTGTGGTCGATAGGGGGGCAGACGACCCCCTCTTTCCCGCAAATGGGGGGTGCATGCCGATAGTTATTTAAGATTAGTTAAAGTAACAACTATTACCTTGGCCGAGGGGACCGGGTCCCCTCACCCCCTCTCTATAAGGAGGAGTAGCTCACGCGCGGCACTAAAGTTTGTCTTGTATTGTCGTGAGTAAAATTATTACCTACTAGGCCTGATTATTTAATAAAATTTAAAGCTTTTTTACCTTATTTAGCTATCTGACATTTGTGTGTTTGGTTCAACACTCAGGAACTACGGGACCAAATAAAAATTTAAATGTGTGCTGGGTTACTAGAAGTAAAACTTCAATGGAAAAGTGAATAATACCAGTGATGCTGCTGTGTTGCTTAGTAGCAATGTGAATAAGATGTGTGGCAGCTGCGCTTTTTTATTTGCGAGTTTACTCCTTAACATGATTTTGAAATGGACGGCGCGCAAGGGGAAGGCGTAATTGTTTGCTTTTTTTATATTATAGGGGGGGGGGGGGGGGGGAACTATCAGTCGAAGCATGATAAGAGCCGGCGTCCACAAACATTCGTTTATGCAAATAAATTTTCCTCCTTTTCTCCTTTCAATGTGGCACCGGTCACTTAACGCACGAAGCGCCGCGAAATGGCGATGAATCGCATAGCCGCATCACTTTTAAGGCAGTCATCTGAGCGAGAAACATGGGACTGTTTGAGAATACATTCATTCAACAACATCTCCCAAATCATTTGGTATTTAGTTGAATGCTCAATACGCCAGAATCGGCACTTCTCAATATACTCCGGAAAAATTAAAAAATGGTGTGAAGCAGTTCAGAGCATTTACACAAGCATTAACCGTGCGGGTGATAATGTGGCTCGGTAGTCACCAGGTTTCGATTGCTACTTTCTCTCCCTGTGCTATGAAAAATAAATAGTGTTGATACCTACCACGTGGCAGAGGCTACTCCAAGCAGCCCCCGGTTTGAGAAATCCTGTAATGACGTAAGGTTAAGTCAGCACAGATAGACCGTATTATTTTGATTTCATTCGCATTGACCTGGTAATCGAGACGTCAACATAACTGTTATTTAACCAATTCCGCGGCGCTTCGTGTTTGGTACATTTTACAAAATTGGACCGCCGTGAAAGCGTTTTAGATACGGTCACTTGGATGTCAACGAGACAAAACTACTTTTATAATAGTCTATTAATTTGCCACTATCTACGGACACCATTATCGTCGGCCTTTTTTATAGTATAAGGGGACAAACGAGCAGTCGGAGCCTTTTGATAGCTACCGAAGCCGATAGTCATCGCATAATTTAGGAAGAGGTAGTGCCATGTTGCATAGGAGGAGGTAGTGCATAGTGCTTGACACTACAGCCTCCTATACAACGGAATTGGGCCGGCACTACCGGGGAGGTAGCTCTCGCTCACATAATACCGCCGTAAAGTGACATCTTCAGTGTCGCATTTCGTGCGGTTTGCGAGTAGCTGGTGGCCCTTTGGGGGGGGGGGAGAGGAAGGAGGGCGGCGCATCGGCATAGTAATTATGTGAAAGTTCATGGGCGTCGGTAGTCCTGCAAAGACTCCGATTGCTTGTTTGCCCCCTATTACATAAAAAAAAAACTTATTACGCAGACGTGTTGACTTCCTTCCCTCCTCCTCCAATGGGTTACAAGAGATTAACAAACCGCAAGAAAATCGACATCATAAAATGGAAAGGAGGGCAACGAATTGGCATAATTATGCTGATGTTCATGGACGTCGGTAGTCGTTGGCCTCGATTGCTCGTTTGTCCCCCTACACTTTAAAAAAGCTATGCGAAAAGTTAGCTTATTTATTTTATTTATTATAGCTCGTCCTCCCCATTGGTCCTAGCGTTACAGCTAATATCCTTGATAAAATCACTATCCTATGGAGAAAATTTTCAATGGGAATTGTAGTTCCTAAGCAATGCGCGTTTAAACAAACAAACAAAAAGCTCTTCAGATTTATAATGTTATAGACAACATAAAGCAGTAATATCTTCACCCATTACATGGTTGCTGTTAAGCTTCTGAAATGTCGGGGCTAGTTAAATCGTTAAAAAACCACGACAGAATGCATAAAAGTAGTTTTATTGTCATGTATACGAGGCTGTACGGTAACTGTTAAGATGTAGCCTTCTAGACTGCATTCGAAGGGCGACGACCAATAAGTACATATCTCATCTCCACGAGAAAACATGAATATCCATTGATTTACAATAATGCCAAGATACACTATTTCATACTGAACTGTCATTTTAAAGAGTCCTTATTTGTACACAAATATATTTCTTTGCAAGTTCAACCCTACGCACATGATTGTTATTTATTTTTTGCATAATTTTAAACAGTGGACACCTTTTATATGGGACAGTTCTGAGACGCTAACTGTAAATCTTTATATTATTGTAAATCAATGGTAACATCCTAAAACAAGTTCAAGATGATCTTGTTATAATATTGTGTGTATTATGTGGCTCGTCTATAGTCATCACAAAAATAAATTTGCATGAAAATTCACCCATGAGGACCTACCTCATGAGTGAAAGGTCATGGACCATGACATTACAAGCAGGACCGGAATGGCACGTGAAACTGCCAGGCACTGCTAGGCGCTACTAGCATTATGGTAACACTAGTATAAGACAATAAATATAACTTAAAATTTGCACTTATTGCACGCCATATGTGCAATTATCACAGTAGATTTGCACCACAACAGAAAATACAACAGTTACTACCGTTTATTACAGAAGTATCCTAAACCTGTTGTGAACGTGTTTTTAGATGCGCTATGCAAAATTTAAACTGGTTTTAATACAGTTAGTCAGAGGTAAGGCCATGCTAGATTGGATCTGAATTGGGCCGGCACGGCCCGGCTCAGACGACAATGTCTTCAAGTGGCAGCTACGTTGACGCGTTACCGGTAGGCCGGAGGGGGGAGGGAACGCGTCCGCAGTCGTCAAAAGGTTCTGATTGCTCGTTTGTCCCCTATAATATAAAAGCTTCGTCCGACGTGTCTTATTGGAACAGGTGAAGCTGCACTGGACACTGCCGTCACCATAGAGCAGTCAAAAAAAAACTAAGTTTTCTATTACGCATAATCCCTACATCTGTGCTAAAAGTGAAATTTGGAATCCCCAAAAACAAACACAGAAACCAATTACATACATAAAACTATGGCGACCTTATCCCAATTGTCTGAATGAATGACCAGTAACATATAATTCCAACTAGTTCCGATTTGTACCCTATCACGCATGGAACGATACTGATCAAACTTTGGAGAAATGCCAACATATTATTTGAACACGCCTCGTTCGTATATCGCATTTACTATATACTTGTTGTCGCATTCATATCTATACACATAACAAAACAGTAAAGTGTGTCTGTGCACTAAATAATTTTGAAAAAAATAAATAGTAGGCATATGAGGAAACAGTAGGGATTGTTTAAGTGATCATTGAATGATTCCAAAAGGACAGCATATCATTTACTTTGTAATGATTACAATATGTTATGCTTGGGACCCAGTGGTAAACATAATCAAATCAAAAACTAAAATTAACACCTCAGGACAGCAAGAGATAACAAGAAATGTCTGCGGTAATCGGAACATTTGCGTAGACTTAAGACATCAATACTTTGTAATGTTTCAATGGATATATATTTTTATAATGAATTATGTTTAAGATCCTGTTATTTAGATTTAAGTATACGAACAAATAATAGAAGTAGAGTATAAAATTGAAGAAATAAATTGTCTGTTCATATACGATAATTTCCGGAACTAATGCACGCACAGATTTGAATGAAACTTTTTTTATTGTATAAATAATAAACCTGAGGAACATATGGGAAGTAATAAGAAGCACGTGAACGAAGTCACGGGCACCAACTAGCATTATAATATATGTATTTACTTTTGGCCGCGACGACCACGCAAGAGATGTTAAAGTAGAGCCACCTTACTGTGACTTATCGACGCCTATTACATGCGCAGGGTAATGCAGGATGTGTTGCACACAGTCACCCCCCTTTACCACTACCCAATGGGCTCCTGTTTATTTACAATCCGCGATAGTACAGCTGTCACTTTGCGTGATTATGTGTGAGAGGAATAACGCCCCAGTCGTGTCTGCCCGATTCGGTTGCAACGCAGCATGAGAGACGTCCAGAAACATACACACAATCCATGTGGCTAGAATATTTAAATAAATGTACAATATTAATAAAATAAGTAGAATAATATGATGTAAAAAGGAAAAGTATGCTAAAATGGTCTTGTCACATGTTGGGAAGAAGTGAAAGTCGACTAACAGAATGAACTTTGTCACAATGCTGTGTTGGTGACAAATTTGAAATGATAAACATGAGAAATGCTTTTATTTACTAAATAAAAGCAGTGTCAAATAATACCATATTTTATAGTAAGGGAGCAAATGAGCAGTAGAGCCTTTTGACGAGTACCTACATCCACAGATAGATCAATTGTCCTTTCCTTCTTCTCGTCCAATGTGCCGTCGTAAATTCATACACTGCACGGAACACGACGGTGTCACAGATGTGAGGCCTTGTCGTATCGGTCCATTTCGACTGCAATGAAGCAGGGCACCTTTCTTACAAATATTAGTATTAAGGCTGCCTAAGCTGTAAAATATGTATCTATTGTATTATTTTTAAATCACAACTCTTCTAACTACCCCTAAGTTATGCTACAAATTAGAAGTGTTTTTATTTATAAATCTTTATTATCGCTAGGAATAATTTAATTTTTTCCAATTACAGCTAGGAATTTAGCTCTTCACTGAGTATATATACTTCAACATTCCAGGCTTGCAAAGCAACAATGAAAAGCTGGTATTTACGTAGTAAATGTTCACATCAATCTTTTTATAAATCCCGTCTATCTCTATATATAAAAAATACGATTTTGGCTTGACGAAGCGCAACCGACACGACAATGTATAGACATATATCTTTCCACGGCTAAGGTAAGTTATCACTACACGCTGTCGTGGGTTCCGCGAATACCGAGAAGGGCATGCAATAAAATAAATTTATTACCGCTATCCGTAGTACAAGTTCTACAAGTTCTCACCAGATCGCAAGATTAGTCTAACATGGTTTGATTGTGATTGCTCTTACATACAAGCATAGTTATGGTATCCTAGTAACTAGTTGACTACTTACGTTGATTTAATGATAACCATGTTCAACCACAGATACCTAGGTCCCGGGACTGAGTCCCGGGTTGGTGACAGTGGTCCAGGGTCAGGAAATTGCTTGTATGCAAACACCGCAGTGATTTGGAGAGCACGTTAATCTTTCGGTCCTACGTCTGATTACACTTCGGTCGCGTCTAACTGTCGGCCCATCGAAATAAGAGAATAGGTTACAGAAAGCACACTTGTGCTCGCGCCCAGCACAAACACTTGTGCAATCTCCTGTACAGTTGGCTAGCAGAACGGTGGAACGTAGCCCAATTTGGATAGCAGTACAATATTATTTCATTTATCCTGAGCGTAACATTATCTCTTACAGATTCAGATAAATTTGTCTGTATATCTTGTGACCGCAAGATATCATTTAGGTCCAGGTCAGGGTCTGCTAACTAAATTAACCTTCATTAAACTCGTTTCTGACCATATGCCTAAGAGGATAGTCCAAGGAAATTACCTTATATACACGGGGAAAACGTTAAAGTGGGTAATTTTTAAATATACATTCATCGACGGCCGACTGGCGCAGTGGAAACGTAAGCGCGTAACTACCAAGCATTTTAATCCAGAGGTCGCAGGTACCAATTCCGCCTACGCCATGGATGTCTATATATGTATTATATGTATTTCTACATAAAAATCCTAATGTTATATATAAAATTCTCATGTCACAATGTTAGTTAACTTACTCCTCTGTAGCGGCTTTACCAATTTTCTAAAATTTTGTATTCAGTAGGTCTGAGAATCGGCTAATATCTACTTTTCACACCCTAAGTGGTAAGGGTTATTTTACATCCTTAACATTTCTTTTCAAATTTTTGGAGATATTTTTCCATTTTTATATAAGATGGCATTAAAAAATACATACCACCCAAAATTTCTACCCTTTATCACCAACCCCTATATTTTAACAGCCGATTACCTTGCTGAGTTACCAGCTAGTTATGTATAAAATTTATAAAATATATTTCCCTTGTCTAGTACCTGTAACACAAGCCCTAAAGGTACTTAGCACAGAGTTAATATGATGTTATAAGAATGGAATATTATTATCATAATAAAAAAGACCATAATCTCCACATGCTAGGGTAAAATTACATTTAGGTCTAATTTGAATGTGATTAGCAAGAGTGTGCGTAAATACATTTGCCCACGCAACCAAAAAAAAAGTATGCATGGTGAGGTTTATCACCAGGCCAATAGCCTGGTATAACAGGTCGCAAGCAAAGTACTGCCGTATCAATCTCTAGATGTATGAATTGATATTCCATACATCTAGAGAAAATAAATCCGATCTGAAGTGTATTATTCAATAGTAATACACTTCAGATCAGATTTATTCCAATGAAAACATGCATAAACTTTTAACTTATACATGAGAAAGCTGTACCTAAGAAGATTGTTGCGAAATTTAAATAGGTACAATTTTTTGGACCTAGAAGACATTTCTGAACTTTACTCCTTGAGAAAAGATTTATGGCTGAACACCTTAAATCTCTACTGTGATGAAGAAATATCAAGAGTAAATATTGTAAAACAACACAAAAAATATTGAGAAAGAGAATTTTAGGATGCATGGTGCATGACACCACATCCTCCTATGCAACAAAATTGTGCCGGCATGACCGTGGAAGCACCTCTCATTTGATACCGACGTAAAGTGACAGCACCACCACTGTTGTATTTCGAGCGGTTTGTGCGTAGGCAGTGGCCCATTGGGTGGGCGGATGATCAGAGGGCTACGCATCTGCGTAACAGTCATGCGAATGCCCATGGGAGTTGGTAGTCAACAAAAAATTGCTTTAAAAAAAAATTGAGGCTCAGAAGAAATACATGATTTCTTCTGAGCCTCAATTTTTTAATTAACTAGTAATGCAATGGAAACATACAACCATTGTAAGTGCAAATCTTCTATGCAATTTCACAACCTATAAAACCTAGAGGTTACTTGTGGTTGACCTTGGATCACAAATTCTGCCAATAAATAGGCACTTACAGTACAAATATAGGAATAACGCTGACTGAATGAATGAATGAATGAAATCAACATAGGCTAATAATAGCTATTGGGCCACTCCTCAATAGAACTATCCCGGCCAGAATAAAACTGAAAAACAGTAAAAAAACACAGCAACATTTACGAATATCATACTTTTTGAATTTGTAGATGAATAACATAATGTACTAGCAATGTACCACAGTTTCACTTAACATGATAAAATTCCACATTACAAACGTCACCTCCTTAAGGGTTGAATTTCTAAAAATCCTCTTTTAGTGCAGCTCACTTACATCATGTAAGGAAAACCTCTGTACCAAATTTCAAATCTAGGTACAGTAGCTTCAGCTGATCATTGTATGTCAGTCAGTCAATCACACACAAAAGTTTCTAAGAGTTTTATATACATTACATAGATATTGAAATTATAATTATAATACACTGCTCACATAATACAGCCGTAAGGTGACATCTTCAGTGTCACATTTCGTGGGGTTTGTGAGTAGCCGGTAGCCCATGGGGGGTGAGAGAAGGAGGGCAACATATCGGCATACTAAATATGGGGATGTTAATGGGCGTCGTTAGTCGTAAAAAGGCTCGTTTTCCCTCCTATTCTATAAAAAAAAAGAAATAATAATATTGTTTACTTTGTTAACATTATATGTTACCATTGTTGTTATAAGAAATCCAAAACAACAATAAATGTAACATACAGTATCTGATGTAATCCTTATACCTGATTTCTTTTTTTATAGCATAGGGATCAAACAAGCAGTCAAAACCTTATAGTAACTAGTAATACCTATCAACAAAAGGTTAGTTAATTTCTTACCTCCCAAATTATTTTCAAAAGAAAACAGAAGACAGTATACAAATAGAGCTGCGTGAATTTGTTTTTTTTTTTAATAAACACTATTAATTGAAAGTAATATAATTTTATTATAAAATGTAAATAATGTTAAAGTATTCCGTCAAAAAAAGATACCCATGTATATGTATGTACCCATGAGTCTGAAGTTTTTGTATATAGAGGATCGATTCAAGTAACAATATTCCATCTAAACAAATACGATTAAGTTATGTATTTATTAAAGTTATTTGTTTGTAACCGATTAAAAATTGAATGATTGACAGAAGATGAATGCATAGGCGTGATCGTTAGAAATTGAATAACGCAAAAGCATAACTTTATCTCTCAAATAAAGTAAAATTCGTAAAGACTTACCGTAACTAGCCTTGATTTCGTTGTTAGTACCAGCATTATCACAATGAACGCACAAGATAAATACAATAAAAATGGCTCCTAGCGTGTATTTAATATACATTTTTGAATCACAGTTTACACGTTAACCGTGCAAAAAACAGTCTAAACAGTAGTTAGCACACTCATTTTCACTTTATTATTACATGCATACGACTTTATTCTTATTAACTAGTCATTTGATAATTAAAAATTACGAGCAAGGTACCATTGAACCAGGACCCCGCCGTCTGTCACTCGTCTTGTCAATAAACAATAAATGTTGCCATAGTTTAAAATTTAATTTTAACAAAAAATAAGCCGATTTCAAAAATATACAACAATAACACCAAATAAAGTAGAAAATATATATTATAACAATGAAAACTAAAAAAAAGTAGAAAATATACTAAATTAAATATTATAAATATCAATGTAATTTTCTCGTAGTAATAAGAGTCTAGATTTCTGAGTGAATTTGTAATATAATATTTTCCCTTCTTGCTAAATAGGGTATTTTTATGATATAGGGGTCAAATGAGCAGGTGATGACTACTGCCGCCCATAGACAGATATCTATGAAGATGTAGACATCCATGGGCGGCATAGTATTTTGCAGGTGAATATGGCCTATAAGGAAAAGAGCATACCTATTGATATACTCTTTATTTGAAGACCTCTAAGACGTATCGGATCGGAAATACCGTAGGCGGCAGCTGGTTCCACAGTTGTGCGCGGTAAGCAGTGACGTTTAAACCGCACTGTTGTGGATTTACAGACCATCAAGTTGATAGGTATGGAACTTACAGTTATGTCGCGATGTTCGAAAATGGAATTCTGCTGCTGGTATTAACAATTCCTCGGAACACCCCCCCCATAGAAAATACGGTAAAAGACGCACAGCGACTCGCTATCCCTTCGTGAGACCAAAGAATCCAGCTGTCCCGAAATAACTTGGTCGTCAACGATTCAAGTCGCTCTACGTCGTGTGCGGCCAAATGAAACAAACTGATATTGCGTGGCCCCTGGCCAAAGGTGGAAGCAATACTCTATATGCGGTCGGACCTGCGCCTCGTAGATTTGCAGCTAAGATGAGCTGGATCTAAGTACTAATTCGCCCAGTCTCTTCGATGCTAATTCAGCCTGTGTGTGTTCACTTTATTCTTACACTTAGTACTTTTACGGAAAATATTAAAAATACGTACGTACATAGAGTATATGCACTTTTCTTTAATATTTTTTAATCAATTATACACATACACTGACACCTACCTAATTATAAATGTAATGGGAGATGTAAGACTACCTGATCTCTTCTCAATGTTGGTATGTACTAAGATTTTATAAGTTTCTCTGTTAAAAAAACTATCAATAGCCTTTCTATTAATTTAAATTATAGGAACTACATACAGGAATAATTGTTTACACACCAATGGCATCACCGTCCACAAGCACAAAACTATACCAATTAAATTGTTAATTCAAATTCCACTTATTACGAAATATATTTTTATACCAAATAGAATTTTACTGATGTCTATTTTAAAATGAATATGTTAATGTGTAGCTTTAAAATATACTTAAATTGTATGGCGAGCAATGAGCATAGCCTGTGAGTACCATTTTATTTTCGGTTTACACTATGCAGTTGATACCACTGAAGCTGTAATCTCTGAAGGCTTATTGCTAATTTCTTTTACAGAATATTTAGAAGGCAAAAAATAAGAGAATTTATGGTTTTCTATATTTTTCAAATAGCAACACATTTAAATTGTAGAATTGTTTGTTCGGCTTTGGGTGTCAGCCGCCTTGTAATTTTTTTATTGTGATAATTATAGAAATATCAATGATATCGGTGTGTAAGTGAACTGAAGATGGTTTAACAATCATGCGATGAATTTTATATTTAAATATACAGTGCACTTCATGTAAAGGACAGTATATTCGCCATCATAATGGTCCACTTGGCCAGGAAGTACACCATAACACTTGCGCTTTATTTTGGGTGTATCGCATCGTGTTATTCGGTTTTTGGTAAGTAAACGACAGTATAAACAATTGTATTTGATGAATCTGAACACAAATTGCATTGCTAGTACGTAAAGTTAACTAACTAGTCGCTAATATTTATAGACAAACGTATCGTCAATATTATATTTCATTGAAAGTACTTTTCGTACGTCGGTTCGTTACGATATCGTCAATACAGGTGGCATACAAAACAGGGGAATATTAAGAAATATTTATTCATTATTAGTAATCTTATATATGAAGATTACTATATAACTGTAACCAACTGTAATAAATCACCATCACCAGATAATCTACAAGGCCAATATACACTTCGCCTTGAGGACAACCGAACGAAATATACTAATGTGGAAGTATAATAATGACATCTTTGGAAATTTTAGTTAGACTGGCCATCTCTATCGAGAAGAGCTATTTGTGCATAATAATGTAAAAGTGTTTGTGCAGATATAAATGCACACTCGATTCCCTAATTTTCCTATTCTGATGGAATGGCAATTGGACACAACCAGAGAAAAATAATGTGTAGAAACAACAGCTTCATATGCTCTCAGTTGCATGGGGACTGTTATGAGAAATTGATAAATCCTATCCTAAATAACGTTTTATGTTAAATAATTATCAGAAATATCTGTTGTTATTTTTGGATTGTTAATATTCAAACTACCTGGTCATGACCAGTCAATTGTTTGTCTTTTTAAGCTTGTACTCTGGAACTTGTGTATTATAAAAGAGCATCAATCTCTTTTTACCTTTTTCACTACCTAACATTCAGTAATATATATATATTAGTGAATGTTATATATATATATATATATATATATATATATGTATATATATATATACGTAAATCACATTGTATGCTAAGGAAACTAAGCCATATTCCTGGCATAAGTATAATTGTATATAGCAGCCGCTTTAGTCTGTTATCAGTGCTATCAACTACGAGGGTGGATTGAAAAGTACTTGGCCTAACATAGACAGATTCAATTCTAAAAATAAAATCTACCCACATTACTTAGTGCATTTTAGACTAGTTTATTGTGTGAAGTTCGCAACATGTGTGATAATTAGTTGTGATTTTATATTTTCTTTAACAAAGCCATCGGACATAGTTTCTGTAAATGGAGCAAATTAATCAGTCTGCCATCATTAAGTACCCCCATAAGAAGGGGTTATCACCGAAAGCCATTCATGATGATATGGTCAGTACTTTGGGAGATTCTGTTCTGTCACATTCATCCATCAAAAAATGGATAGCAGAATTCAAGGTAGAGAGAGTGTGAAAGATGAACCCTGCTCTGGAACGCCTTCAACATCCACTACTGACGAAATTTTTTTTAAAGTACTTGATGTAGTTGTGGTAGACTGCAGATTAAAAATAGAGAGATTATATCATCACTTGTGAACAAACCCAAAACATCATAGTTTACGAATTGGGTTTCCACAAGGTATCTGCGAGGTGGGTGCTGTGACTATTCTGCGACTACTTCCAGTTGAACAAAAATGATGACTGTTTGTAGTAATTTGAAGCTGATGCAGATGTTTTCTTTAAATCGATTTGTTGACTTGGTTCACCACTCTCTAAAAAGGCTAAGGCGATTTTGTCAGCAAGTAAGGGAATGGTTTCAGTATCCTGGGATCAAAGAGTGTGATTATGATTCATTATCTCGTAGGGAGTCAGACTATAAACTCTGATTACTACTGTGTCTTACCATGTCATTTACAAGAGGAGATAAAAGAAAAGCGTCCAGGAATGCTCAGAGGAAATGCCCATTTCATCAAGATAACACCCATATTCACATGTCTGTGCAATCAATGTCTGAAATACACAATTCTGGTTTGGAACTAGTACCACATCAACCTTATTCACCTGCCCTGGGACCGTCAGACTTCTTTCTTTTCCCTAACCTAAAAAAGCACTTGGGGTGGTATTTTTACTCTAACAAACAATCTTTTTTTTTCAACGGTCTAAATACTTTAAATGGGAGATGGCAAAAGTGCACCATACTTGATGGTGATTATGTAGAAAAATAAAGATATAACTTATTTAGTATGTGTTTATTTTCTTGGTTAGGGCAAATATTTTCTAACCCACCCACATATTATCTTGTCTATTGCTGGGATACAATTTCAAATGTCCAATCACCATGATCCCTATGGTTCGGGATGGGCTGCTAGACAATGTGGGATAATCCCACCCTTCTCTAAATGACTGGTTGGTTCCCTTCTTAATTGACAAAAACCAAGCTGCATAGATTTTTTTAGATTATAGAGGAACAAGTAAGCCTTTTGATGACTACCAATACCATAAACACACTTGTCATGCATGTATATAACGCCTTTGCATTGTCTTCTTTTCCTCGTCCCCTCCAATGGGCCATTGGCCACCCATAAACCACATGAACCGCGACAGCAAAGCTGCCACTTCATGTGGAGTCATGTGAGCAAAAGTTATCGCCTGGTTGAGGCGACCCAATTCTGTTTCCATTTGCTTATTAATAACAAAAGGTAATTTTTTTTATTGGTAGCTCAAGATATACCAGAGATTTTGGATTTGACTGTTGTCAAAGGTGACCTTGGCTCGCCAACAACTGTTAGTTGCAGCGTATCACCGTTTGCAGTAGAAGCAGAATGGCTTTACAACAATCAACTATTGAAAATTGTAGACCGGTAAGTTTACATTTACCTTTACATGTGTCAATATATACATGCATATCATACAATATGTAGTATTCAATTGTTTGAGCTTTGTCTATAATTGAAATTGTTTCTGTAGTTTGGTATGCAATAAAAGTATCCAGTGAGGCGATATTATTTAGAACTGTAAACTATTCCTGAATTTGAGGATGTTATGTAGTTTATTGTAATATTCATTTCGCACTATTGTATTATAGCATTCTGGTACCATTGCGATTGTCGCTCCAGCAAGAGGTGTCCGTCAAAGACATCTGACATTCAAAACTGTTTGTGTGTTTCTGTTTTGTAATGTGAGACAAAACAATGCTTCTACGGGTTAAACTTTGGTTGATACACATGTGGTGGTGATTAATCTGTTTTCAATTAATATTAAGGCAGTTGAATCCAACATTAGTTTAGCTCAGATACTTTGTTCCTATTTACCTAAGCTATGGACATTTTCAGTAAAAACTAAATCTGTAACAGAATTATTTCTGTAACCT
>JAFELO010000198.1:341692-355716 GCA_017140195.1 Eumaeus atala
ATACACACACACTTACACATATACAACCTACATGTCAGCTAGTTAAAAAAATAACATCCAAATAAAAAAATTATATCCGTGCTTATATATTTTAATGTCTCAAGTGTCAATCACGTTATCGAGACTAATGCACCTCATATGTCCATCCAGTCCTTTGGGCTGTAGGGCGTGCTAAAGAAATAAGCATACATACAAATACATACGCTCAATAACAATACACTTCGAAGTCATCATCATTATCAGCCCTTATCGGTCAGCTGCTGGACATAGACCCCTTTCAAGGAACGCCAAGGCTACCGATTTTCTGCTTTTGGCATACATACCGGACCAGCTACTATACGGATATTGTCATCCCACCTGGTGAAAGGTCGACCAACACTTCGTTTGCCTAAGCGCGGCCTCCACACGAGAACCTGATATTCTGAGTGTGCGATCAGCCCATTGCCACTTCAGCGAGCTTATGCTTCGCGTGCTATCGGAAACTTTAGTTCTTTGCCTTATGACTTCGTTACTAATTCTGTCGGACAGAGAAACACCCAACATAGCACCTTCAATGGCCCGCTGAGCTACCGCAAAGTTACGGACCAGTTCTAAATTTTTTAAGCTCTGTGGTAGAAGCGACGTGAGAATGTGACGGACCCATCTGAATCCTTCTATCGGCGTCCTTAACGAAGTTATGTCTACCTAATTTCAATACTTGCCCGAGGTAGACTTTGAGAATAGTACCATCGACGTTGACTGGCCTAGGGAGAACGACTTCGTTGAACATGACCTTTGTCTTGCCCAAGTTCATCCTGAGGCAATACGCCGGGAGGATTAATTTAGGTTGTGCATCATTTCCAACGAATCGGCCATCACAGCGATATCGTCGGCGAAACGAAGATGTGAGAGATCTGACACTGACGAAGTCGGTAAGAAAAATAAAACTTAATTCCTCCAATGGGTGCCCTTGACACTGTCACCTACGAAACACGACAGCGTAGCCGTCATATCACGCTAGTGTTAAGTCCATTAAAGGTCGTGCTAGCCCGGCTTGGCTAAAATGCGCCAGTAACAATACGTTTTATGTAAATTGATTAGAATACCTAGTACATGGTTTACGTTTTCTCGTAACCCCACGAGGTACGTACCTATGCGGCAGTAATGTAATAAGGACCTTCGTCGGGAGATTAAACATGGAGATGGCGTGAAATGAAATAAAAAATCGTTTACGATTATTTATGCATTACTACACCACTCGTCCCTCTCACTTCCCAGGCTGGATATAGGCATATATTGAGAATATACCAATTCTCAATATATGTCTATCCGAAATCAAAATTCAAATTCAAAATAGGATTCTATAAATTCTCTTTTTGAACGTTAACACTAAAGGGTTCCGTAACAACAAACCAAATACAGTCTCATATCTCTCAAACTAGGAAATCGATTTTGTTCAAACCAATTTTAGTTATAATTTTAAGTACTAGTAAGTAGTTCAAAAGTTAAGAAATATTTTATAAAAACCTCCACACCGTTTAACACCTAATAAATAAACCTCACACGGCTACGCACTCTCGAACAAATAATTTCATCCCTCTGTTACATGTACAGCGGTGTACCTTTAATTTAGTTTTTCAACAGTATTTTGTAGCGGTCCATAAAATATTATATACATAACCTTCACATATTTCAAGCATACAGTACAGTACCCATAATCTCCTAGTAGAACGTGCGTGACAGAGAGACGAAAAGATGGACATGATAAAACTATAAGGGTTACGTTTTTTGTATTTTGGCTTAATAAAAACAGTAGTTCCTGAGATTAGGGCGTAGGAACAACCAACTCTTCAGGTTTCCCGAATAAGATGAAACTTCTCAACACCAGGCATCGCCCTGCGTTGCCTGGTGTTGAAGAATGCAGAGCCGACCCTCCCCCTCCTCTCAATTTAAATGTAGATATTCATTTACAAAAAATCCTTTAAATGCATCCAATAATTATATACTTCTATACTAACATTATAGAGGAAACATTTCATTGTTTGTTTGTTTGTATATTTGCATTGAATAGACTCTGAAATTACGGGTCGATTTGAAAAATTATTATACCATTGGAATGCTACATTATATGTGATGAACATAGGTTATATAACATTTTCTAAAATGTTTTGCTCATTATGGAAACTTCGATAATGTAGCCAAAGGTGTGAAAAAATGTCAAAGTAGAGACTTATATACTGCAGTGTACATTATTGTCAACTAGTTGTCACGACAGACATTGTTCTGTCATAAATTGAATTTGTGGTCATGATGGAACTCCATCAAAACTTTGGTATTGGCAAATCTGAAAGCATGCAGACTCAAAAATAAAAGTGAAACGTGTAATGTTTATGAGACCGAAAAGTAAAATTTATAATTTTTTCACTTTTTTGAATCACTGAATTTTTGCCATATTGTGTAAAATATCCGTGCGAAGCTGGGAGGATCTGCTAGTAGATTATATTTCGTGTTAATTTTAAACTGCGCGTGCCTACATCATCATTAGGAATTGATAGGAAAGGATGTAACTGCGGAAGCTCATCCCAGCTAGAGCATTATACAATATTTGCGTATCCTGTAGTATTCATTCCTTAATGACGTCATTGACTTTTTATTGGAATTACGTAGTTACTTAATCGGAGATACTATGGACAAACTTGGCGCTGAAGTCACGTTTGAAGCATATTATTTACACAATGGTATGCCAGAAGAAGCGTAATGATTATATCGAGATGGCTGCTAGCCACAACAGAGTCCAACGGACTTTCGCCTTTTACGTACTGTAGAAATTGCGTCATAATAGAAGATAAACCCTAATTAGAATAGAATAAACGACATTTGTCGAGTATGTTAAAGTTACACACACTGTTACATAGTAGTTACATAGTAACAACGATATACTTCAGTAGCTACTTAAACTATTAATTGTTAATACATAGAAATAAATAATTAGAAATATTTGCATTTCCTGCGGCCTTGTTTTGATGTTGGCAACACCAAAAAATTGGGATTGCTTGATACCGATCCCGGTGGCCCGATGTTATTATCAGGTGAAAGGGCCGCCCGATCGCCCCTTTAGGAACAATACAAAAGATGTCATGTACGTGTGTACATGATGAGAGAAGACCGAAGGAGGGCACCGCATCAGCATAATGAATATAGCAATATAGCAGATATTCCTTTTGTCTTGCTATACTATAAAATGACTTAGGTTTCATTATTATTGTGATTCTTTTAATCACTTTATAAAGCACACTCACGTAACATCGTCTGAACAGACATCAAGATAAACATGTGGACGACTTTCTTTTTTTTTTCCACATGATGAGCTATGAATTCAGAATGATTATGCATAAGGGCATTAAATAGTTGCTGTACTTTTAGTAATATCCACATTCTCGTGTCTGTACATTGTCTACGTGTAATCAATGGAATGGTCCAGGTCGTTCGTCTTTACATTATATCTAGACAGTGCCATTACGAAGGTGCGAAACGATTCTTCGTACAATAATTTACAATATTAACTGTACAAAAGGCGGAATCTCCGCTGCCGTCTGACGCGTGTTGCTCATTGATTTTTTTTGGGATCTAAATCTAGAAACGACCCAGAAACCATACGCATGTTGCCAGGAAGAGGTGGTGCTATGCTGCATAGAGGATGTAGTGCCGTGCATAGTGCATGACACTACATCCTCCTATGCAACGGAATTGGGCCGGCACTACCGGGGAGGTACCTCTCGCTCACATAATACCGCCGTAAATAATTTCGGTGGCCCATTGGAGGGGGGGGGGCAACGCACCGGCATACTGATTATGTGGATGTTCATGGGCGTCGGTAGTTTACAACTACAACTGTACTTTTCTATATTATAAAATGTAAATAAACTTTTAAATAAAAGCGTTTTTAAGTACAGAACAATTTTAGTTTTTTGCGGGTTCTGCGTGGGTGTCTACAGGCGGTGGTAGGCAACTACCATCACTTATAGACAGGACCCCCCGCGGAACCCGAAGTTGTGCAGGCGCGTTGCCGGCCTCTTGGCTCAAAATATGCTAAATCGGCCATTTTCAACACCCAAAATCTTTTTTTTGTCTCTGTTCAGTTTTAGGACCTGAGAAAAATACACCGTAGAAGATAGACACACTGTGCCTATTTGTTAAATGACTTAAAAAGGAGGTTATCAGTTCATCTACATGTGATTATTTCGAATTAAATTAATGTGAACTATTAAAATTCTATCTGGGTAAATTTATTCATTGAAACCATTAGAACAATTGAGGCATTCCTCAGCTGTTTTTGTTACCTGTTCTTGGGCATGTTCGTAGTATCTTCTTGAAGAATTACGTGCGCCTCCCTTATCACCAAGCGAATCAAACCGCATCCGTCACACCATCCACACAGCTTTGATACCTAAAAAAAACTCTGATATCCAAGCATAGCTTAACTATAATTAATAGGTTTACGTTAACAGTTTTCTATGGGGTAGGAGGACAAACGAGCAGTTGGAGTCACTTGGTGACTACCAATGCCCATTAACATCCGCATATGCAGGTGTGTTCCTCTCCTACACCCCAGCCGCACAATGGGGCACCGGCTACTCATAAACCGCATGAGAGACGACAGCACGGCTGTCACCTTGCGACGGTGTAATGTGAGCGAGAGGTACATTTCCCGGTCGAGCCGGCCCATTTCGCCTGCAGTACAGTATGGTACTACATCTTACAGGGAGGTACCCCTAATTTTTCTGCCAGAAATACAAACAGGCTGACAGTAAAGTGATCCTATAAGGGTTTATCTTTTGAATCACGGAACCTAAATAAAAAGCCTAAAATAAAGTAAGCGTAAGAAAATAAGTTTCCTGACGCTTAAAAAATAAGCTCAGCTGTCGCGACGCATTATACCCCGAGGCATGTAAGGGCGTAGGGGAGTTCCGACATGATTCAAAACATTTCACTTTCAGGGTCTCGTTTAGATTTTATGCTTAGCGCGTCTAGGGGGTTGAGTGTTCACCTTTTGTTTCTACTTAGGACCCTTCCTGTATTAAATACCAAAGTAGGGTGGTCGGGATATGTAGTGTGATTTGAGTAGTGCTTGTTAGCTGTCTTGTTTGTTTGTTAGCGACAATTACTTTTATCATAAACATGATCATCAATCATGTTTATTATACTGTTTATTTATTATATATTCTTTTTTATTATTATATACTATATTTTTATCTTAACAACTATAGTGTTCTGGAGTTTCTTATAACAAAGATTAAATTACAAATTAAATTTTAAAAACATTACATTCAAATGGTAAAAGTTGCATGCTTCTGAAAAATGGTGAACATTACTAAACTCATTACAAATTGTCAGACCTCAACCACTAGTCGGTGTTCTCGCAAATAAGTTGTTTGGTAAGAGGTGGTGCCAAGCTGCATTGCAGCGGAATTTGCCCGGCATGACCGGGGAGATACCTCTCGCTCTCTTGATACTGCCGTAAAGGGACATCTACGGTGTCACGTTTTGTTCGGCTTGCATTGAATTGAAAAAAGGCGGGCAAGGCATTGGCGTCGTAATTATGCTGATGTTCATGGACGTCGGTAGTCGTAGCAGGGTTTCGATTGCTCGTTTGTCTCTATATGAAATATATAAAAAAGCAAGATTATTTATTTTTAATGATCATCTGTCCACTGCGGGACATTGAGCGACTTACAAGTAATTTCAATATTCTGGTGACTTACAAGTAATGGCGACTTACAAGTAATTTCAATATTCTGGTGACTTACAAGTAATTTCAGTATTCTTATCTATCGATGATTTTGGCTACTGGAGATAGAATTTTGCATAAGACGGGTGTTTATTCTACTTCCAGTTACCATATCCACAGATAGATGGAATATTGATAATTGACCGTTCGACAATTGAAACAACAACAACAGCTACACATCTTGACGTTTTTTCGTTCGCTCTTCCTACCCCATTAGGGAGCTGGGTAACTAAACTCCCTAATGGGGTAGGCAGAGCGAACGGAATGCCATACATCGCGATCCTTGCCTCCTCCGAATTCATTACTCTCTTCATACAGAAAATTTTAACGTGAATTTAATAATCTAAAAGCGTCACTGGCCTGATCTTGCCTTGTAATCGATATTCCATTTCAAGTGGTTTAGTATTAAGAAATGCCATGCTGTATTGCAACCGAATTGGGTAGGCACGACCGGGGAGGTATCTCCCGCTCACATGATATCGCTGTAAAGTGACAATGCGCTTTGTGAGTAGCCGGTGAACCCATTTGAGAGGGCGGGGAGGAAAAGAGGGTATTGCATCTGTATCAGAGTAGTGCGGATGCATATTATGGGGCGTCTCTAGTCGTCTGAGGAGGGCTCAGACTTCTCGTTTATCCCTAAAATAAAAAAGCGTGTAAATAGATAATTTATTTACTTATTGGAGCAAGACATTTGAATTAATAAATTTACAATCATATAACCACTGCCCACCATCCACTATGCAATGCTAAGTAATGTCTGCTGGTAACTCTGCTATTCACGAGTGGCGACCGGATTCATGTATTGCTTATCTGTAGAATAACGGTTTGAGTTCACAAGCGGTACGTACCTACCGCGTGCGTGCCCACAGAAGCACTAAAGTTCAAACCACAGCGTGCTCTAATAAACGATCGTGTATCATGTATGGATTATGAGTTGACTCACAAAATCATTCATCACGTTAAGGACTCTGTTGCCCTAGAAACTAGAGGTTAGTCGATGTTACCTACATAAGAAACGTGCCGACACGCGTTATAGAAACTAGAGGTTAGTCGATGGTACCTACATAAGAAACGTGCCGACACGCGTTAGAGAATACTCCTTAAGAACGAACAATCCGAAATGAACGAGCAATTCGTAGATAAGCGGTAAGTTACGTTGTGTTACTCACGGTGACTGTTTCACACGACTTTACTCATATAATTTCCATGCATAGCACAACACCATGAACTTCTCGACTTGGGGCAGTTACTAGAAATATGTACATTTAAGACGATCAGCGGCTGGATCGGCTTATCACTACACCACGAGGCTTTCATATTTATGATATAAACTGATATATTTCGCTGTCCAGCCCCAAAGATAAAGCATGTCCAATTGTAGCTGCCGCGCATGAGCTGCCCTAGCACGAGGGGACGGTCCCCTCAACTAAGATAAAAATAGATACTTTAGCAAATCTTAAATAACTATCGGCCATGCATCCTTCCCATCTGCGGGGTATGTCCCCGTATCGACCACAATCACACCTAGACCGTCGCCCGACAATTCCGTCAGCATAGAGCAGTCAAAAAAGCTACAGTTCGATACATATACACTAACATTTGCGGTTGGCATGCCGTAGTCGAGGCCAACCGCAAATGTATGCAATTCGATGCGCCAATTGCTAATACATGGTTTTCAGAATATAATGAACATTGATCATGAATGAAACCGCACACATCATGTTATATTAAAATTGCCCTCGTGACCGAAAAGAGATAAGAGAGCGGCGTGAAAAAAAAAAACGAAAATACTTATATCGGTTTCTCTGCCATTTTTACACTTCAAAAACGAGAATATGTCTGGAGTTCATTAGAATTCACCCCCTTGAAAACGAATTTAATGTAGTGTTCAAAAAGGGTCCAAAATCGTGTGACAAGTGACCGGTCAGTGTTTATAACAGCGTAGCGCTCTACCGGCACTACGTCTCTTACGTCTCTTGTCCGCTTCTCACTTCAGAATCATGTTCTTTTGAGTAAACTAGTTGCCTGGCGGCTTGCGTGATGCACACAGTTATTATTCCATACCAGTAGTTGGAAGATTATATTTTGCTGGTGTGTTGCTGTAGAGGGAAAATTAGCCTGAATTGCAAAATTGTATTAGGACGAGAAATAAATAGGAACTGAAGACATTGCCAAGTTCTCCTAACAACAGGCCCGTCATGATACCTATAATTTGTAATGTTATGTTTTGTGAACTTTCAGCGGAGCTCACTGTAGTACCCACGGAGGGAGTCCAGTAGTTAAAACAACCAAGTGTTCCATCGGCTGCCTTTTTTGGGATTTATTATTGGTCTGTAGTCGTCCAAAGGCACAGAATGATCTTTGTAAAATTAAAAAAAATCTTATAATAGATAATTTATTTACTTATTGTAGTAAGACATTTGCGATAATAAAATTACTTATCATATATTGATCTTGCCACTGTCCATCATCTGACCGACAATGGTAAACCCAGATCCTGCCATTAGGCAATTCGAGACCGTGCAATGAAGTCATACTCCCATCCTGGCCCCTGATGAGGGAAGCGGTATGAGCTGCGTGGAGCGTCTGCGATGCACGTTTCGTCTATGACGTCATAGGGACACAGATGCCAGATATAGTCCCCTGTGTGTGTGTGTGTATGAATGAATAATTTAAAATAAGTGTTGAGTGTGTAACATAATATGATCTGAAATAAATTTTCCGCCTTCTCTGATTTAAACATTAGAAAAGATTACACTAAGACTACTTTTACAGCAACCATGGTTTGACATAGAAAGACGCATATATCATGCTGATGCGTTACCCTCCTTTCTGCGTCCCCTCCAATGGGCCATTAGTTTTAATGGCAACTACGCTAACTAGTGCGGTTTATGAGCCTAGCGAACGTATTGTTTATGAAACAAGGAGTCAGAATCTTTGGATAACTGTCAACGCCTACAGCCATCGACACAACCAAAGGGCTACTGGATCATTCATAACCAAATCATAATGCGATAACATAGGCATTATATCACGTTTGGAATATGTTTCCTGCTCCGGGGATTAACCTAGTGGGAGATACCTCCCTGATCATGACGGTCTTGCTGTCTATATTTTGTTCAGTAGCTCTGTACTCATGGTCATAACAAAATTTTCAGAATAAAACAAGTCATCGAGGAGAGGACGTTACAGAAAAAGGACTTGGATGGTAACCCGCAAAAGTATAAAGTTTACAATCTGACTATCGCCAACACGACCGCCGACGACGACGGCAACTACACGTGCGTCAGCAGGCTGGGCGAGGCGAAGGTGGAGAAAGCTGTGGTGCTGGACCTCAGCTTCCCAGCGAAGCTGATCAGCAAGACTCCAGGTCCAATCAGGCATAACGTCACCGACCAAGCGAATATAACATTACAGTGTGTCTTTGAAGGTACGTGTTCAATATTAGTTATAATTGTTGTTAAATAAAAAAAAAAAAACGTTGAATATTTATTACGTGCGGTGTAATTATATTATTTGTGAAAAATTCCCAGGACAGTCATAAAAAATATTTAATAACACTGATTATAATGCAAATACCCTATTTGACTTTATGAAAAATAAAATGTGGTTTTATGTATTCATGTACTTATATAAAGAATTACTTTAAATATCCTTTTGGCGTATGATAACTTGCAAGTAACATTTTATCTATAACCCACAGTTAAAAATATTTATTTTAACATTTTTATCACTTGCCGTAAAATTCCTGGCCATCTATTGGTAGATTTTTATGCATCTAGCATATACTAGTATAGTCTGTTGTCGTTTTATATAGTACATATAAAACGAATAAAACAATCGTAAAGCTAACTATTATTTTTTAAATACAGAAAATTACGCGTTCGTTTTGCGAAATAGTAGTTAGTTAGTTATCTTACATTATAATAAATTATTTCTTATACGCAAAATTGAATAAAGGTTATTAGCAATTTTATTGTTATTGTTAATAGATATTATTAGTATCATTCATTATCATCCCGTATTGGTCCGCTGCCATCTCTCAGTGAACGTCAAGGCCACCGATCTCCTGCTACTTGCATCCATCCCGGACCGGCTACTGCACGGAGATCGCCTTCCCATCTGGTGAACGGTCGACCAACACTTCGTTTTTCTAAACTCGGCCTTCACTCCACTCATTTCACACACTCGTCCATTCATGTTATCCTGAGTATGTGACCAGCCCATTGCCGCTTCAGCGAGCCTATTCGTCGCGTGATATCAGATACTTTAGTTCTTTGCCTTATGACTTCCTTACGAATTCTGTCGGACAGAGAAACACCCAACATAACACGTTAAGTAGCCCGTTGAGCTACCGCAAACTTGCGGACCAGTCCAAAATTAAGACGTCAGGCTTCGGCCCCGTAGATCATCACGGAGCTTCCGGAATACTGCCCAATCCAACTGCATCCTTCTGTCGGATTCCTTCCCGAAGTTATATCTACCTAGTTGCAACAGTTGCCCGAGGTGGACGTATTTGTCTACGATTTTGAGAGTGGCACCATCGCCGTTGACAGGCCATTGTTAGTATGAGAAATATTTTTTAGAGAGATTATATTTTAAATATTACGCGTAGCTAAAGCGAAAATGGAAAATACAACTTCGAGCATTTTAAGGGATAAATGTGTAAGGGTTATTATTCTAAAATAATGAGTTTCTTAATGCATAATGAATGAAAATAGCAGCCCAAAGATTTTGGTATTTGCGTTAATGTTATCGGCATCCTTTTTTCATCCCTTCTTCCAATGGGCCACTCTGAAACCGCACGAGTCCTGACTGCGTAGTCAATCTTTCGTGCCTGCAGGTATACTCACTAATCGGCGAGCATGACGGGCCGATTCGGCTAAAATATCATGTCACCACTTGCTTCAAATAATATCCTTATCAAAATACAACTAATATCAGCCTTCTCTTAGTTTACAAGACGAACGAAGTTACGTGGTGGAAGAAAGGCACCGAGGACGACACAATAGACTATTTAACTAAACCGGCGAAGAGGATTAACATCAAACAAATTGAAAGCTCATACGACCTGCACATACATAGCACAGAGCATAACGGTACTTATATCTGTCAAGTTTGGGATCCGGTGAGCTCCGGCAACATGTCCGCAGAAATAGATGTCATGGTGTACGCAGTGCCGCAGGTGTTCATAGACAAAGTAATACCGATCAGTGCTTCTCAACTGTTTCTCAATTGGACGATCCGATCTTACAATTCACCTATAAAGAGTTACAACCTCATGTACCGACAGCTGCCCTCGAACGACTTCAGTCTGTACATAAAAGAGAAGATTGGCGTGAAGAATATCTCGTTTGTGATGGAGGGGTTGCATAATTCTACCAAATATCAGCTCAGATTGGAAGTATCGACTACGCACGGACAAAGCAAACACACGTACGAGAATACAGTGACGACATTGGATAAGGATCCGATATTTGTGCCAAACATATCGATAAAAGGGTTTTCTGCGACGTCGGTGACGATCGGCTGGGCGCCGCCGCCCGATGATATTGCTGAACTGATACACTATTATCTGCTGGAGGCGAGGAAGATGAATGAGGTGGAAACACGGAGCGCATACCACCCAAGGGACAGCAGGAATCCCTACATGTTTGACAACCTGGAGCCGCACAGCACATACGTATTTAGGGTAAGTGGCATCGTTTTTCTACTTATCATTAGGTTTTTTTTTTCTATAATTGTCCTCGCATACCACTGGTTTATCAGCTTTAATGATGATTCGTCATTTATTTTGTGTTAGAACTTAAGATTTCTGTGTCGCATTACAATGATAGCATTTGGGCCTCAGTTGGCTGTCCTCTCTTTGCTCTCCTATCAAACCATTGGGCCACCGGCTACTCACAAACCGCACGAAACGCGACAGCGACGCTGTCTTTTTACGCCTGTATCAACTAAGCGAGAGGTACTTCCCCGGTCGTGCCGGTCCAGTTCCGTTGCATGTATGTAGTGTCATGCACCATGCATGGCACTACCTCCTCCTATGCAGTATGGCACTACCTCTTTAAAAGGATTCGCAGTGGATGCCGTCGTCGGTCCTGGCGGCGCAGGAGTAGCAGCGGTGAAGTTTGAAAATTAAAGGAATAGACAAAGCCAACTCAAAAATACCCGCAAAGAATTCGATAACAAGTATATATGAGTAGTAATTAATGCCAATTTGAATCAAGCCGTGATGTGTATCATCCTAGTTAATTATGCATACATACATTATTCATGATTATTTGCGTCATGTGTGTGTTTAGTTGCAACGTACTTAATAACATGAGACTATGATCTATGATGACAGTTGGACACTTACTAATAATGAGAAAATTTAAACGTTTCTTCATCATTACTACTATCACAAGTACGTACATATAGATCGCTGCGTGTAAGTCGCACCAAATTGACAGTTGTGAGCGCGGGAACATGAGTTGCTATGGTTACGCGCTACTTTTTAAGTACGCAAATATGTGAATTGTACGTTTATATATTGACATTATTGTTTCCAGGTATGCGCGTGTTCCGACTTCACAAAGAAGTGTGGCCCGTGGTCTGCTGAGATGCACGCGGCCACGCTGGACGGCATCCCGGGCCGGCCGAGCAACGTGACAGTGCACTGTTCCAGCAACTGGCTCAACCTGACGTGGTCGCCGCCGCTCAAGCCCAACGCCGAGATAAAAGTTTATAGTGTAAGTTAATATATATGTATTTGTTTAGGTCATACCTCGGGATGATTTCGTCGGCCTATTGGAGGGGAGGAGAACATGAGTGTAACGCATTCGCATGACAATAATGCGGATGTCCATGGGCGTCGGTGGTCATCAAAAGACTTCAATTTCTCGTTTCCACCCTCCTTTGTTGCCCCTATACTATAGGAAAAATGCGGCGGGCGGGCTACGCACGGGAGTCAAGCTTCGCTCTTCAATTAGATGCCATCTACATCTAATTGTTTTCACCCTCCTTTCTTGCCCCTATACTATGGAAAAACGCGGCGGGCGGGCTACGCACGGGAGTCAAGCTTCGCTCTTCAATTAGATGCCATATACATCTAATTGTTTCCAGCCTCCTTTGTTGCCCCTATACTATAGAAAAAATGCGGCGGGCGGGCTACGCACGGGAGTCAAGCTTCACTCCCCAATTAGATGCCATCTACATCTAATTGTTTTCACCCTCCTTTGTTGCCCCTATACTATAGGAAAAACGCGGCGGACGGGCTACGCACGGGAGTCAAGCTTCGCTCTTCAATTAGATGCCATATACATCTAATTGTTTTCACCCTCCTTTGTTGCCCCTATACTATAGGAAAAACGCGGCGGACGGGCTACGCACGGGAGTCAAGCTTCGCTCTTCAATTAGATGCCATATACATCTAATTGTTTCCACAGTGGCTCAGAGGTATGCTACGAAAAAACATTGGTACACATGTGGCTTGCTAGAATAAGTTTTTGTGTAGCTCAACGCTGCGCACATGATGCATGCTATACTCTGCCGTGCTACTGTAATTGTCATAAGCAAGTCGTGTAGCGGACTGCTGCAGAAGGAACGCTGACGGACAAACGAACTTGCGGCTAAAATGAGCAGCGTGCTGTGTACAATTTTATTTAATGTTTATTTTTTATTTATTAGAGAAACAAACAATATTTGTACATAACAACCTAATTGTTTTTGTGACACATAAACCAACAAATTTTCCACCACAAATTAGTGCATACATGAATACAGATACTAAACAAAAAACAAGAATGAAAGAAACGTTAGGCCGATAATCAAAATGAAATATTTAGATGCGTAAAGACACTTGAGAGGTCTCGAGAGCAACGCCATCTAGTGTAAGACTTGTGAAGTACGTAATATAAAGTGATTTACATGTAGACAAATAAGTATTCGACATTCACTAATACATTACTCTAGATTTTTATCAATGCTCTTTGGACCAAATGCAATGGACATAATCTCTATTTAGATTATTTTATAAACTAATAATATAATAGAGACATTAATTAGATATGAATGGTCATCACTAATGTTCAAGAAGTGAAACAACCTAATGGCTAATGGGCTTTTCATTTGTTGCTTTCAGATTGAGCTAACAGGAAATGCGACGTATAGAAATGAATTTGGTGTTATCAAGCAGGACACTTGGGGCCCATTTGCCAAATTCACCACAAATAGTTCTAGAAGCGTCAGGTAGGAAATATATCACACACATATATAT
>JAFELO010000198.1:359972-387005 GCA_017140195.1 Eumaeus atala
GCTTTCGAATTTAACGCTTAAAATACATCATACATACACATAAATGTAAATTGTATGTATATGAATGGTATATGTATTAACGTGGTGCGTAGGTAAAAAATATTACGTAATACGTGATGCGGGACATGATAGTAAGGCAGGGTAATCGCGTCTGTTGCCAGGCGATATGCGGCGTCGCGAGCCTGGTGGTGGTGGTGATGATAGGGCTGTGCGTGGTGCAGGCGCGGCGCTCGCGCAAGCTGCCGCCGCACGCGCATCTGGAGATGAACCCCATACAGGCCGCGCTCAGGTAAGTGTCATGAATCTTGTAGCATTGAAACCAATCGAGCGGTCATGGCTTTCTATGCATGGGCATGTATATGGATACATGCAGAGGTTATCCAGTACGTAATTCTGCATTTTCAGGTATGAACAACCTCCTGTCAATCATATAGAGCTCTGCAGAATAATATTTTACTAGTGAGTTACACTTTCATCGTTGCGCCAGTCAAAATTGATAATTAAAAACAACCTCTGCCTAAAGTGATAATTTTTTATAGCATAAGGGGGCAAACGAGAAATCGTAGCCTTTTGATGACTGCCGACGCCCTGGACATTCGCATGATTGTTACGCAGATGCATTGCCATCATGGCATGATAACTATATTGTGTTCAACTTGAATTCAGTCTATGATATATTTTTAATATTATAGCATAAAGGGTCACACAAGCAGTTAGAGCTTTTTGATAGCTACCGATGCACTACATCTTTCTAATTGGTTTTGTGTGAAGCAACAAGCGCATTGTACGTTGATGGACGGCACCTCGCAGGTACGTGGTGGGCCACATCGGCGGGCGGCAGACGGTGAGCGGGGGCGTGCCGCCGGAGCTGCCGCCCATACCGCGCGACCGCCTCGCCGCCGCGTACGCCGAGCGACAGCTCGACTCCGACTACGGTTTCCAGAAGGAGTTCGAGGTATTTATACAACACTTTGTTATATATAATAAATACGTACATTATCATTATCAGTCGTCAGTGGTCTATTCCTCAACAAGGCCAAATAAACACCAAGACACCAATCCAATAAACACCAAGACGGCCCAATTCCTGCTACTTCCGATCATCCCGGCCCTCGAGAGTCCAGTAATAGTATCTGGGGCCACATACAACACTTATGATTATTTTCTATGTACCACTTCAAGGAAAAGCTTCGCTCACGTAGTTCTTATAATACGATTTATAACATATTCACGTTTTATATTAATTAATACGATCAGAAACAGTAGCAGTAGTAAGGAACAACATGGGTTCAACATTCACATACAATAATTTATTACTATAAAAAGGACGAAGTGAAAGCTGCTACTTTTATTTAAATAACGCGTTTCAGGTAAAATTATATGCAAGTTTTTAAAATATTCGCTGTTTCATCTTGGAAATCTTTAATGTGAGCTTAAAATGTATAGGAATATATTCAAAAACAATTAGATTTATTCATGATACGTAATGTTCGTAAATATAGAATAGTGTATTTCACTTAAACACTGGACTGAATAAGATATTGTCAGAACGATTTCTGTAATGATTTCTGTCCTGACATTGCTAGTAATAAGCAAGTATGTAATGAAACAGTTTCAAAGTAACTAAATTGTTTAGTTGGCTGTCCATAAAACCCTGTTTGAGTAAGGACTCAACCTAAGGGCGATTCATCTTCCGTTTGTCACCAAGACGGCGGATCTTCTGCTAGTCCCCAAGACAACCGATCTTCTGTTAGTCCTCAAGACGGCTGATCTTTTGCTCGCCGGAGGATGGCTGATCTTCTGCTAGTCCCCAAGACGGCTGATCTTCTGCTAGTCAAGAAGACGATTTACCTTCTGCCAGTCATTAAGACAACTGCCCTTCTGCTAGTCCCCAAGACGGCCAATCTTCCGCTAGTCCCAAAAACGGTTGATCTTCTGCTAGTTCCCAAGGCGGCTGGCTGATCTTCTGCTAGTCTAGGAGACGATTGATCTGTTAGTTATCAAGAGGGCTGATCTTCTGCTAGTCCCCATGACTATTGGTCTTCTGTTAGTCATCATTACGGCTGATCTTCTGCTAGTCCCCAAGACGTCTGATCTTCTGCTAGTCCCCAAGACGGCTGAACTTTTGCTAGTCCAGAAGCAGGCTGTTCTGCTAATTCCCAAGAAGGCTGGTGGAAGGTCGAATCGGTGCTGCATGGCATATAACATTTACGTATGTACGGCAAGAGGCAGTGTCATGCTGCATTGCAAGCGAAATGGTCTGGGACGACTGTGTACGTACATCTCGCACACGCGATATCGCCGTAAATTACAGCGGTGCGTCTGCGGACGTTTGTGGATATTAGGTGGCCCATTATAGGGGACGAGGGACTGACGGCAGAAGAAACATCTGCGTAGCGATTTTGTGGACCTGAACATCTTTCGTCCAGCATCATTCTTTAATTATATGCCTAAAAACCATTAGTACAATATCGTGTGTATTTAATAATATATTTATCTATCATGTACTATTTAATAATATATTTAGTTGATAAAACGCTAACAATAGTGGTAGTGCCATGCATAGTGCATGACACTACATCCTCCTGTGCAACGGAATCGGGCCGGCACGACCAGGGAGGTACCTTTCGCCCACATAGTACCGCCGTAAAGTGACATCTTCAGTGTCGCGCTTCGTGCGGTTTGTGAGTAGCTGGTGGCCCGGGTGGTGAGAGAAGGAGGGCAACGCTATTACATTTCCAATGGCATGTTCTTTGACTAAGCTCGCCTGACAGCACGTGTGAGCCTTATGTGTCCAATGTTAACGGCGTCCAACGATCAAGTTGTTGCAGATGCTGCCGGAGTGTTTCCCGGACCGGACGACGCACGCGTCGGAGGCGAGGGAGAACCAGCCCAAGAACAGATACCCGGATATAAAGGCGTACGACCAGACTCGAGTCAAGCTGCTGCCGGTCGACGGAGTGCCCGGCTCCGATTATATTAACGCGAACTACGTCATGGGGTATAAGGTTAGTTGTGCTTACTTTTTCCTTTTCTTTTTTTTCTTATCCTTCTTACTCTGTGCCCTGTGGTGACGGATGTGCGAGTCATCTCAGGCATGTGAGACGGTTGGCTGTTTGTGAGACGGCCTCTAGACGATTATCACCTTCACCAATGTTACTGACCCCATGTGATTGATATGGAAGTATAGTATATACGCAATGATTGAGCTCAAGTTTGTATGACTTTTGTTTTGTTTGCGCAAAACTTTATAGCACAATATAATTGATGTTCAAAGTGAAAACTACAGTACACTTTAGACAATATAAATGGTGTTTTTAGGGTTCCGTAGCCTTAGGGTAGGGTTCCTTATAATTCATGTCATGTCATGTCATGTCCAACTCTCCGTCCGTATGTCATAAACGTTTTACTCTGAGATTATGTGTAGTGTTTGAAATTTGAAAGGTGGATAATAGTTTATGAACCGCAATAAAATGTTGTAGTTGTAGTGAGGAATGACAAAAATTCAATGCGACGTAGCTATGTAGGGTGTCATTGGATAGGTCTTTCTAAATGGTATAGAGGTTTCTACGAAAGATTCTTTATTATCTCTATATTATGTTTAAGCAGATCTGTTAGTTTAGGTGATAGGTCAGTCTCTTGGATTGCTACGGAACCTTTCATAGATGAGTCCTACTCGCTCCTGGTCGGTTTTATTCCAGCATGATTTTATTTATATCTATACCTAACATTTAACTCGTTTTGTCTGCTTTTCCCGCCATCTCAAGGACCCATCGGAGTCTACTCAGGTATTGCACGATTTGTACGCTATTGACTTATTATTTTGTTATCTCTATCCCCCAGAACAACACATGTACGCATTTTTGCATAATTTTAACTAAACGGTGATTGTTTTTCTTCTTCGTTTATTTCTCGTTGTGTTGAAGTATGTGCACACCTACTCTACTTTTTCTTGTTGCACAGATTTTTTATAGTGTTAGGGGGTAAACGAGAAAGCGGATCCTTTTGAGTGCTACCAAGGCGCATAGACATCCGCATTAATGTTATATACATGCGTTGCCCTCCCTTAACCCTCTCCTTTACGTGCTAATATAAAACAGATTAAATAAAATCAATAATTGATACCTACTTGGTTTCACTAAATATTAGCGCTTAAAGCGTTAAATGGTACTAAGCATATCCATTTCAATACTACGCAACATATAGACTATTTACTTACTTATTAAATCGAATGCTTATGCATAATTAGCGTATGGGACTTGCGCCTCTTAAAGAACTATCAGAACCCCGCGGCTTCACGCACGTATCTCCGGTCTCATCCTAATATACGTATTAATTTATTTGTAATCGAAAGCCCGATGTCAAATTGAAACTTTAAAAAAATTACCGGCTTCCAATACAATTTTTAACCCCTATTACCCTCGTTTAGGGGCAGAACAACATTCGTCTTAATAGTTGGCATAATACAGCGAGTATTATGCTGTATCCCGGATGTCAAACAGTTCTTATGGATACTAACCACCTTCATATAAACGAATAATTCATCATCAAGATGATAAGGCATTAACCATTCGCTTCTGAACGTTGGCTTCTTTCAATGACCACAACTTCTAAAATATAACTCTTTCATCTACATAGCCATCGTCATCATCTCTTCTTCATCAGCATCATCATCATTATCAACATCATCATCAACATCATCATCAACATCATCATCATCATCAACAACATCATCATCATCAACATCATCATCATCAACATCATCATCATCATCAACAACATCATCATCAACATCATCATCAACATCATCATCATCAACATCATCATCAACATCATCATCAACATCATCATCAACACCTTCATCAACATCATCATCATCAACAACACCATCATCAACATCATCATCAACATCATCATCATCAACATCATCAACATCATCACCATCATCAACATCATCATCAACATCACCATCATCAACATCATCATCAATATCATCATCATCATCAACAACATCATCATCATCAACAACATCATCATCAACATCACCATCATCAACATCATCATCAACATCATCATCATCATCAACAAAAACAACATAATCATCATCATCATCATCATCATCATCATCATCATCATCAGCATGATCTCTATCATCATCATCCCCGTCACACCGGGCCAAATGTTTTCTCATTTACACAGATCTGGTCATCTTTCAGGAGAGAAAGCAGTTCATCTGCGCACAGGGCCCCACGGATACGACTGTGAACGACTTCTGGCGGATGATCTGGGAGCACGGGCTGGAGCTGATAGTGATGCTGACCAACCTCGAGGAGTACTCCAAGGTGAAGTGCAGCAAGTACTGGCCGGACGAGGTGCGGGGGGTGAAGGCGTTCGGGGGTATTACCGTGCATCATGTGTCGGAGAAACGGTTAGTGGTTTCCCTTATTCCTTCCATGGGTAACGCAGCTGTACGACGCGTAGCTGCGTTACATGTACAGTTTTTTTGTCTTCAGTTATGTTGGCTTTCCACATGCCTCTGCCTTTTTATAGCACCATAGTTCCACCCGCGTAATTACAATGTCATATTTTTTGGATTTTTTAACGAAATCCTGAGAATATTACAGAAAAACGTCACCGGAAATTTCCACCAAAATTTGTTGCGCTGTTCCAGAGATTAACCCCATAGGAACTGAATGATATATATACAGATAGAAATTTAAAAAATGGTTGTTAAGGCATTAATATATTAAAAATACCACATCGCCCTTTAAAAACGTAGTTATTTTGTAATCACAGACAGACACATCTAAGTCATTAATAGGGACAGATAAAGGGGTATACAGCGGCCACCACTAGTGACACTTTGATATGATCGCAGGGAGCCCGAGGGAATGCTAAAACTGACTTGGGACCCGCAACGAATTTAATCAGAAGAAAATACGGAAACAAAGTGTTTATGGATATGATGGAGATTATCCTTTTTTACCCCTTGGTAGTTGGTCAGTGGTTGTCGGCGCATAGACATCCACTTGGAGCTAAAACAGACGCGTTGTTATCCTTCTATCTTCTCTTTAATGTACCAGCGTGAACTCTTGTTCTATATGAATGTCAGCAAATAAATGTAACACGCATTATTTATAATATATAAAAAATTACAGTCAATACAAACGAGAAATTGAAGCCTTTTGGCGACTACTGACGCACATATATCTCCTCATTATTGTCATGTTACTATTTTCAATATGTATAATTAATTTTATGTAAAAAATGTGTTGAAAATCTTGAATAAATTTGTTCTTTCTTTCATGCATATGCGTTGTCCTCCTTTCACGCATATACGTTGTCCTCCTTTCATGCATATGCGTTGTCCTCCTTTCATGCATATGTGTTGTCCTCCTTTCATGAATATGCGTTGTCCTTCTTTCATCTTCTCCTTCAATGAACCTCCTCCTGATGAAAGTGTTATGCGGAATTGTATATTCCAGGTATTCGGATTACATAGTTCGTGAGCTGAAGATTTCAAAACACGCCGTGGACACCGACGGGCAGCCTATTGTGGAGAATAATGGTATCGCCAAAAGGAACGGAGGTAATCTATCACGTTTCTTATAGTATAAGGGAGCAACGGGCAGCCGGAACCATTGTGGCTACTACCGTCCGTTGACATTGACATAATTAGTATTCAAATTCCGTTGTTGCAATAGGTCACAGGAAACTCGCAAACGCTATTCAAGATCACAAATTGTATCCTTAATCCCCACCCGGCAGTGCTATCTCTATTGTACATAGGATACGTTTGCATAAAGGGCTGTATTCAGCAGTGTGTGGGACACCGACCACATGCGCGTTGCTCCTATATCTCACAAATGTTGTTAAATTCTCTTTTATGTTGTCCACAGACTGTGCTGGCCTGGGAGACAGCAGCGCGCCCACCTCTCCTCGGGAGGGCAAGGGCGAGGCGCGGCTGGTGCGCCAGTACCACTTCCTCATGTGGAAGGACTTCGCCGCGCCCGAGCACCCGCATTCCATACTCAAGTTTATCAAGGTCAGCGTTTTACATATAGCACAGTGGTACAAAAGAGAAATCGATGCCTACACTACCAACCACCTGTATGTGGTAGTAACGGTAGTCCATTTATAAAAAAGGCAGAAAGAGGGCAACACATCAACATGACTATCCCACGTATGTTCTCTCTCGGCTAACAAGCGCCTTGCATAATCCGATAAACTGTAGAGGTATTTAAAGAGCTAGCTATGAATATGTGTCAGCCTAGTAGTATTTTTATTAATTATATGTATGTGTGCTCCCACACATGGTGGGACACATATACACACACGACGACGGCATAGAGAGACGATAGGGGGACAGACCCCCTCTTTTTCCGCAGACGGGAAGGGATGTACCGGGTTGATTGTGAGCGTATTCTATATTAACAATTTTTGGGACCGAGAAGTGGGAAGCGGTCTCCCTCTCCACTAGTGGGACGGCGCGCTAACGATGCCGTTTAAATTGCGGTGTCGTGTATAAGGATAAGTCATCGCGGTTTATTTAATATTATTTACTGTTAAAGCGTGTGAACGAAGCATGGCTTGGCGTGGTGGGGCGGCCGGCGGTGGTGCACTGCTCTGCGGGAGTGGGGCGCACGGGTACGCTGGTGGCTCTGGACTGCCTCCTCGAGCAGTTGCGGACGACCGGAGCGGTGGCAGTCTTCAACACCGTCGCGGAGCTACGGCGGCAGAGGAACTTTCTGGTGCAGTCGCTGGTGAGTACTGTCACCTCTGATCGCTTTATATGGATAACTGATATTGTAGTCATTGGCACCACTTGAAAAATTATTAATGTCCGAATTATTGTTGAATTAACTTAAGTAAACAATGCTGGTCCTCCATTGCCTATAATCTGCCAGTCCTTAATATACAAAATGCCTTTCCCTCTCCCTCATCTTTTGGTTTAATTATCAATCGTGTTGAGACGTTCAAATTTAAACACAATCCACAAATGTCGACACTTATATACAACGACATCGTGTCGTCAAGTGTTAAGTGATTTTAATGCGAATTACATTGTATGATAGAAACAATACGTGTTCGTGTACCGTGCGCTGGTGGAGTACGCTCACTACGGCGACACGGAGATCCCCGCGTCGCGCCTCAAGAGCTCCATCGACCGCCTACGGAATACGCCCGAAGGTGCTGACAAGTGCCTCATGGAACACGAGTTTGAGGTGAGTACTATTTTCACGTTAAATATCTAGTTATAACACATTAGCGTATTACATCTTTTTGCTTTAGATTACGAATATAGCACCGATGAAAAGTCTAAAAATAAATACATTTCATATATATGTTTAAATATTTATTTTCTAAACGAACGCGATGCGCCATATTTCCTCTCAACTGAGTTTTGTGTGTTAACTGAATACAAATTGATTTAAATAAGTCAAACATCAGACATACACTGTGAGTATGTAGCTGATAGATTAGAGCTACATTGAGTTTGTGGGTGTCGTTGAACAGGTATATCGAAGCCATTGTTTGACGTTACAGAAAATGATGTCACCGCCCGTGGCGGAAGTGGGCAAGTCGTGCGTGGCGGGCGGCGCGGGCGTAGGCGTGGGTGCGGGCGCGGATGAGCTGCGCGCACGCAACCGCAGCGCCGACTGCCTGCCCTACGACCGCAACCGCGTCATACTCGCGCCGCTGCCGGCCAGAGACTACTCCACCTACATCAACGCTTCCTTCATCGAGGGTACGGCATATATAATACGTGCCAATGTGGGATCAGAAAGTCGTAGACTTTTGATTATTATTAAGTACCGACAGCCATCAATGGTAAAGGCTATCTAGATAATAATGCCCCTTAGAGAAGATAGGGTGGTAAATTGTTACCACCCTATCTTCTCTATGGCTATCCGGAGTCTCACAAATCATACCAAAAACATGTATGAAATACTGAATAGAAAAATACATATATAATCAACCATACACCGAACATCCTCATTTTATCGTAGTCAATTATTTTTTCTTCTTCTCTGACCTGAACTTATGCTGTGGGAGCGAAGAGAAGCTTCATCAGATTGCCATGAGCGCTCGTCTGGCGACGAGACTAGGTTTAGGATCGAAAGAGGAACCGACCCCCAGATGGGAGAGAAGCATCCCGATTTTAGAGTGTTTGTAGCAGCTAATTTAACTATTATTATCGTGTCTGGAGGGACTGAAAGGGCCCTCCTTCTCCGAATGACGTTTGAGACAGCTCGCGCGCGCGCTAGCGAAAGTAGCCTTGGCGCTGACGGGACCGTTTGGCTCATGGAGCGGATCTTAACTGGGGTGTCAGTACGCCCCTTCACCCTCTGACAGGTGAAAGAACTCGCGCGCGGCTTTCTCGGCATACCTACGGCTGTATTATTTGAGCTAGGCAAATCGCGAGTCGTAATAGTCCCTACCATGAAGGTGTTGTTCGGACTGTTCGCAGACCAACGTGTGTGCTGTTGCCTGACGTGACGCGTGTTTGGGTTGTAGCGTATGTTTCACATCGGTCTTCGGGAACGTTTGCGTGTCCACTGGGCGTGCGGTGTCGTGTCTGAGAGCGAGTTTGATAGTAGTGGTGACGTGGTCGTATTCGTCCGACAGAACGTGTCTGGGCGACGACCGATGATAGCCACACAATTTGGATCATAGTCCACTGCTTTTGTAACGAGAGGGTTGGGCGACGAGACTCGATCGAAATGCTCAGTTGAGATGTTTTTGAAGTGACCTCTGATATTGTGCAATTCGAAGTCTTTGTGTAGGTCGAGATTGCGTACGCACCACGGATAGCCGATGATCATTCGCGATTTTGTATTTTTGCTAAATCTCTATGTGAGAGGGTCTAGCGTGAGCGAGTACCACACTGGAGTAGTACACGCGTAGTCTAGTTTGTAAAGGACGTCTTACTTTTAGCACTTATTAGGTAATAAGGCTTAAGTAAGACGCACCGCACTTTATTACTGACTGGTTGAGTACTCTTTGAAGGTGAGAGCACAAGCAAGAGTAATTCTGAGATACTTCACAGAGTTTACTCGGTGTTAAAAAAGGCTGACGTTGACGCTAGTAGGAGAATAATGAAGAATTTGTTCCAGCTTACGATAACTCCGAGGGCTTCATCATAACTCAAGACCCTCTCCCGAACACGATAATGGACTTCTGGCGGATGGTCTCCGAGCACAACGTCTCCACCATTGTTATGTTAAGCGAGGTATTGTTATCTTGTTTATTATTCTGTTTTATATATTACCAGCTGACTGGCGCGGTGGTGTCGATGCGAAATCTCATTAAAATCTGTTTCTAACGTTAGTCCAAAACTTTCACACAACTGAAATTTTATTCGAAGTTTAAATGACATGATCGCTGCTACCGGGAGTACTCACACTTTTCAATGACGCGATTTCAATATTTTTTAACAAAGATTACAAAAGAGTGTTATTAATAACAAAATGGAACCGGATTCAAAGGGTATAATATATTAACAGAATAGAATTAAACTTTATTGTGCCTATTTAGCAACAGGCCATGCGACATTGCAGCGGAATTGGGCCGGCACGACCGAGGAGGTTCCTCTCGCTCACATAATACCGCCGTAAAGTGTCATATTCAGTGTCGCGTTTTGTGTGGTTTGTGAGTAGTCGGTGGCGCATTGGGGAGGGGCGAAGGAGGGCAAAGCACCGACATAGTAATTATGTGGATATTCATGGGCATCGGTAGTCGTAAGAAGGATTTCTCGTTTGCCCCTTATTCTATAAAAATTATAATATTATTACACTATTATACATTCTTTAAATATATATGAAAGAAGGATATACATCAAAAGGGCAGCATTTTGTATCAGGTTTATTCCTGTTAGATAGATTAAGCATTGTATATGAATAAAACAAAACTCCACGATTACTTACTCTTAAGACATACTAAAGGTATTCAAGGTATATAGGACACTGCTGACGAAATAGTAATAGAGGCGATGGAAACTGGAAAAAAAATGAATGTGTACTCCCACATGTGAGATTTAATTTGACCTTCTACTTCCCTTAATATCTCACATAAATAATGGACGCTTTCAAGTGGAAAACTCGTGTCGGCTACACACTATATCGTGTCGTAAAGCGTTATCGTTGTGTCTGCACTGTGTCGTACAGTGTAAAAGTCCCGTCTGTGTCACAAGTGTACTATGTGCTATAGCTGGGCGAGGGCAAGTGCCCGCGCTACTGGGACGACGGCACGGCGCAGTACGAGCACATCTCCGTGCAGTACGAGGAGAGCGAGTCGTGCCCCTACTACACGCGTAGACAGTTCCGAGTAACGAACAACAAGGTAACCATGTTTTTTAACCTTCGATTCTGACTAATTTTATGCAAATATTTAATTCATACATAGTTTTGCGTGTACATGTTGTCGCCATTGTGTGCGTATAACATTGACGTGTGTATTGAAGTGTGCGCATTTAATTTGAGCTGTACGTGTTCTGACGGTGGCTGCGTGTGCGCGTGTAATCTGACGCATGTTCGCGTATAATCTGACGCGTACATGTGTGTGTGCAGAACGGTTCGTGGCGCTGCGTACGGCAGCTGCAGTACCAGGGCTGGCCGACGGCGGCGGGGCACGTGCCGGAGGTGACGCGGGGGCTGGCTGAGCTGGCCGAGCTGGCCGCGCCGCTCGACGCGCCGCTCGGTGCGCCGCGTGACCCGAGGGACCCTTTGCTTGTACACTGCCAGTGAGTATCATATGTGGACTTGTCACACCACGCTAGTATAGTCCTGTGCTAAGTACCGCAAGTACTGGTTTGATAACGGAAATATATTCAATATTTTTTTATAAATTTAAGAAATTTCGTATATTCAATGTTTTATTATAGATATATGTATAATACATATTTAAACATCCTTGAACGCGGAGGGATTCGTACCGCCACGTTACCAACTGAGCCAGCCGGTCGTGTCCAGAATTTTAGTTTCAAGGAAACTGGGACTGGTTTGTACGGTTTGAAGGGGCTACCCTCTTTAAAATTAGGATATTATCATCATAAGATTTGTCTTCGGAGAGGATGTGATACCACTCTCCCCCGGATCCGTCATAGCATGTTTGTATCCACAATCACCAGCTACGGCACGGAGCGGTCTGCGCTGTTCGTGGCGCTGTGTATCCTGATCTGGCAGCTGCGGGTGGAGCGGCGCGTGGACGTCAATAGCGTGGCGCGCAAGGTGCGCTCGCAGCGGGCCAAGACCATCGACACTTTCGTACGTATTTATTTATTGTTAAAAGCACGGTCGGTATCAGTAGTAGGTGAACTCAGATTTGTCTAACATCTTTACATAGCAGGGGGTAATTCGCTCTGTTGTGCATGTGACGGATCACTATAGCAGGCACTAATAAACAAATTTAATATATTCATGTATGTTCTATATTAGCAGCGCCTCTCTATCTCATCCCCTCAGGGATTGAATTTCTAAAAACCCTCACTCAACTCACTTGCAGCACGGAAATAACCTCTGTTCCAATTTAGAAAACAATAATGTTCTGTGCCATTGACTCTAAGAAAAAGTATGCCAATCATCAAAGAAGACAATGAAAATTATTTTCTACATCATTAAGGAAGGTGAGATGATCTGCTGGGTTTGTTGCTCCGGTTCTCGTCGGTCATATCAGGGTTGTAATATGATTGAAGAAATGATATTATATCTATTAATTCTTTAAAGATTAACAAAAGCCCCCTTTACACTCTAATGAATGCGGGATGAATGAAACAGAATGTCATGACATGAGATTTCTTTTGCAGTTGCAGTACGAATTCTTACACCGTGCCATATTAAACTACGCGGAGCTACACAACCTATTGGACGACAGTTAAACGGCGTTGTGTTCGGACTGGTCGTACTTCACGTCCTCCAGGTAAAAACTAAAGCAGCCTTCGACAGGCTTCCAAATTATCACACTTGCCTACGCTTAGAAAATCTATAAAATTCGTTATACACTTTATGTTCGGTGCGCTAATTTGTGTTCTTTGTATTATAAATTCCAGACAATACTTATTGTATGGTCCATTTTTCTGGACAGTGTATTAGGTGATCCTGAAACGTCATAATTGCTATTAAAGCTTGCATGCAGTCCTCACGATAAAACGTCACACGCGTGATGCGTGTTACACACACTGTCTAGGAAGATGGAAGGTGTAATAAGTCCTTTAGTTTAATATTTTCACCTTTGTGTTATGTTTTGTAGCTATCATGTAAAATGTCATTATAAGCAAACGGTCTGCCCTATTTACTTTTCTTTTCAATTAAGAGTAAATGTTTAGATAATTTTGACTGAAATTGGGATTCGAAGCATATACCGTGAAGAAGATATTAAGTAATATGTTATAAAATACAACTAGCTTCTCGCCCTAGCTTATGAGCTTGCTTATTAATTTTCCAGAAATTTCCATGTGTTATCTTTTATTACACTGTATTAGTCAAGCTTAGGTAGCTAATATTTATTCCATTTCTATTTCGCATAAAGCGTCAATATATATTACTTCTATTACAGACTTTATTAGATATATTCTTCTAGGCAGTTTTATACGTTTTGTATTTTTTATACTTCGTTATAAATTATATTATAGGATACTTATTGATAATTAAAGTCAGATGCGAAAATGTCTATAATCGATGTGAATGGAATAGGTTTGAATGTTTCAAATGCATTTGCTTCAGATAGTGTAGAGATATGTATACCGCACTAGTAATTTAATTAGAACTGTACAAATATATAGCCATGTTTTCGAGTTCAAATATAGGTTAGATTTTTTTTGCTTTGGTGTTGAAGGAAATCTGTGAAAAAATTATGTGGACTGGAAAAGGTCTATAGATGCTTAGAATCCAAATTAAGATGTATAAGTGAGCTATCAGAAATGTGTATTATACCATATTGCAAGTTACTGGACGTGAAGTAAGGAAAATGGAAAAGTATGATTCACTTAATCTTTTTTTACAGATTTCTGTCATGGCGTTAAATATCATACCGGTTGTTTGATAAAGCTTTGTTCAATGTCTTACTACAAAGTTTGGTATGAATGTTTACCAAATGAAAATCGAGTCCAAAGAAGGTAGACTTAAATAACTAATATTTATTTAATATTTAACGATATGAACGTGTTTTTTTTAACGTGTCGGTTTTTAAAAAAATCATACATTTAAGACAAAAAATGTATCACATTAAGATAAGCACAAATTTCAAGGTAGGTGCATGCTGAGTACCTCTCATCGGACGCATTGTAAATACAATCATTGTTTTCGGATAGTGTGCACAACCTTTTATTACATTTTTCGATGTATTTTAAAAGTAAGTTATACCTATTGTTTAATTTGTATTTAACAAGACTCGTATCTTATGCAACTGTGTTGTATTAGGTAGGCTAAGTGTAATTAGATTTTGTATGAAATAGTAGTATTTACCACCACAACGTAAACGCAAATACTTTCCATTGTCAAGGATATTCCGTATGAAATCTTTTTAAATATAATGATTGTTTTTTTAATTGGACGAATGCAGACGTTAAAATCCCATTTGCAGTGTACACGACATTTTTGACGTCGACTGTACCAGCTAGAATTTAGATATTCATTGTTGATATGAGATATCTAAGGGCCACTGTCTATATTCTGATGCATTTGGCTAGTGTGGATAAAATTTTCGTATATTTCTTATGGAATTTATGTAAAAATTAATTCTCCATAAGCCAAAGCATAGATTGATAGAATATAGATAACGACCATAATTCATCTTGGTCGCTGCGTCGCTGCGTTCCAAATGAGGCAAGGCTACATGTTGATATCTTCTTCTCTTAAAGTGTTTTAGCAGGGCTTGGAAGATTCCGCTTTAATTGACGCTTTAGTTCATAACACACTTTAGCTCAGTCAGAACAGAGTATGAAAAATGTAAGACCGCCTAAATGACTATAGTAACCATTACATTTGATAATAAGGGATCTCATGATTGTGTTCAGGAGTCCTAGCGATCACCAAGCGACTGATGTGTGTAGGTTAAGTATGTTATCTTATGTAATAAGGATAGGATTAAAAATGGAAATGAAATCGTTTCAATAGAAATGTTTATAAATTATTATTTAATTGGGTGTTGTTTATTTGTTATATGCGTCTTTGAAAATATAAAAGTAGTCCTGGTTACAGCAACGACAGGACAAAAAAATGACTAAATATTTATTTATTGATGAGAGAAAAATATAGAATAGAAATAAGCACTACGTAAAATATAAGAAGGAAACTACTAAAACTCATAAAAGGCCTAAAATATATTTGTACATCTGTACATCACCTTTGTGTTACAGAAATTCTATTCGACGATTTTATTTCCATATGACAAAGCCCCCTCGCAGTGGACACTCTTGTACCACATAGCTTGTGGGGAGGTCGCGCTTTTGTATAAACCAGGTTTTCTAGTCTTTCACCACATCTCTTCTTAGTTTCTAGACTCATAGATCTAATGTGAACTTGGATACTTTTAATAATGGTTGAGTACAAAATATTGCGTACATTTTTTTGGGCATACTTCATGGAGAGAATCCACATGAACTTGAACAAGCAGTTTCTATGCAGCCAATAAAAAACAGATGGTGGCGTATAAGATTCTCCATTATTGTATATTTTTTTCTAATATTTAATCAATATATTGGATCTATATTTCTGCTCATTCATTTTTATGTATACGTGTGTTATCGCCCATGACTCAAAAGACGCAAAACTTAGCATATTAAGACACCAACTAGTTTATATGTACATATATTTTCAACTTTTCCGAGTGAATAATAATATAGAGGAAAATAACCAGTGCTTAAACTAGTTATTCGTACCATTTTATATCTGTATAAGGTCTCACAAGTCATAACATAAATATACAACCTAACAAAAAAAAAAAAAAATCAGACACACTCTCACGAGTATTAGGTCGTACACGCATCAGCGTACATACACGCATCAGCATGCGTACATGCATCAGCGTCCATATACACATCAGCGGACGTACACCTATCATTAAATTAAAAGTATCCATTATCATCCACTCCGAAATTGATGATCCTACTAGAACGACATTGTTTATTGTAACAGCTTACATTTAAATTTGTTGAATCGCTTGAATAGTTAATTTGTATGAAATTTTTATTCAATAATTCGAAATGAAATTATTTTCCTATAAAATAATTGCCTATACTTATATCTTGTGAAAATTTAATTTCAAAACATTAAATATGTTAAGATTGATATGCAATGAGCTTTTAGATTTGTGTATAACTTCCTACGAAATGACTTTTAAGGTTTGTGACGCTGTAGAATGTATGTGAGGGACGTGGAATGTGAGTCGCACATGCAAAATTTGATCTCTGTCTCGTGTGAGAAGGAAATGCTCCCCGTGCCCCGCACCGCTAAAGAGACTCGAAAAACTTAAAAACGAATTTTATATGTACGTATGTCTTAATGTGCCTGCAAATCTATGTTATCTTACAATCTTCTGTATAATGCATAAACCTACTGTACTTAAAAATTCAGCATCCGGAGCCTTTTTACGACTACCGGCGCTCATGAACAGCCACATAATTGCTATGCTGATGCGTTGCCCTCCTTTCCCCCCCATCAATGAGCCCATATTAAGTATTATGTGTTCTCTGAATTCTTATCAAATTTCTTACGCTCATTCAATTTCAACGCTATTCAAATTATAATTAACAGAAGCAGATGAGCGTACATTAACGTAAAAGAAATTCCTACAGCGCAAACGAAAGCTCAGCTAACGGACGGTAAGCTTTTAAAGCTAAGCTAGAATGTTAGTGTTTTGAAATTGAATTACAAAACTAGGGCTTGCATGCTTCTTGTGTAAATATATTGTAAGCAGGTGTGTGGAGGAGACATGTGTAGTGCTGTTAGTTGTTTCGGCAGAATACCGGAGACGAAGTTTGTAAATAGATATGCAGGTCATGTAATACGATATTTTTGAAAATATACCAATATTTAGAAATATGGTTTTGCTTTGTTTCGAAATTGACAACCCTAGAAGGGCCAACTGAGTCTACTGCTAATGTTCTATATTTTTCTATATTTTTGTTAAGATGCTGCATCGACCATTGTACCCGAATGGGGCCAGCGCCGGGAGGTGCCTTCCGGCCACCAAAAGTCAGTCACGAAACTGCTCATTAGTCAATTATGCTATAAGAATTCGCTAGCTGTTTTATATATCTGCCGCTAGTGGAACTGCGCCGTCCCATGGAGAGGTTAAATTATAATTTTTATAGTTCCAAACAATTTTTGGTTATTGTTCGACAAAATCTTCTGATTCTTAGAGTCCTGTAGCCCATTGGCGGTCGGCTCCACGCATGTACATAATTTGTGGTTGTGTGGATGTTTTTTGCGAATTCAGACTCCTCGTTTGCCTTCTTAAGCTTTGTAAGATTAAAAGATGATTGAGAGTGCGTTTAATAAGGACCTATCAGATACGGAGGCTGCATAACGCTAGTCGCTCGTAGCTTTCGTGTTTTGACTTCGTGCGGGGCTAGAGTGCGCTTATAGCAATCATATTAACAAGGATAGACTTAATATTATAAATATCAAGAATTTGTTCGTTTGTTCGGAAGCAATAATTTCAGGAGCTACCTACTAGTGCATTTTGAAAAATTCTTTCTGTGTTGGCCCAATTTATCAGGGAAGGCTATATATGGAATATAGCTAGTAAGTTACGACGAGTAGATACTCTGGTTATGGGAATGAAACCGCTAGACGTTAGATATGAATGGTAAGTACAGTCTTTAGGATTTTATCGTCATCATCATCATTATTATCGGCTCTTATCGGTCTACTGCTGGACACAGGCCTCTTGCAATGAACGCCAAGACCACCAATCTCTTGCTACTCGCATCCATCCCGGGCCGGCTACTGCAAGGAGGGCAGGCTGCTGCAGGGAGGGCCGGCTACTGCAAGGAGGGCCGTCTACTGCAGGGAGGGCTGGCTACTGCAAGGAGGGCCGGTTACTGCAGGGAGGACCGGCTACTGCAGGGAGGGCCGGCTACTGCAAGGAGGGCCGGCTACTGCAGGGAGGACCGGCTACTGCAGGGAGGGCCGGCTACTGCAAGGAGCGCCGGCTACTGCAAGGAGGGCCGGCTACTTCAAGGAGGGCACCTACTGCACACTAGGATTTTGTAAAAAAAAAACAACAATATGCTCAGGAGTAGATAACTATCTTTATTTATTTTCAAAGAAAAGAACACCAATTAATACACTATTTTAAATTTCATAATGATTACTTTGTATAACTACACAGTGTTTTGAATATATTTATAACACTGTAACACTAAATACACCCGAGAACTCCTCGAAAATTGCTTATTGTGATATTATTGTCACATTTTAACATTCATGCTTATAATAATACAATCAGTTTTCATTAAGTACCATTCCATCGTTATTCGAATTATTGTCCTCATTTTAAGTATCCCATAAAAATCATGTACATTGCAATATAATTCTGAATCGCCAAGATTAATTTTCATTAAAGGCAAGTAATAAAGATTTGATATATCATCGTTCGATATGGTTACATTATATGTCGCGGTAATTCAAAAGATATGTTACATGGAATATATAAATACACATAAAACATTTTAAAAACACCTACAATAATTGCAATACGCTTTTACACCGGCTACTTAACATTACAACATGAAATGATACAACAATACGATACTCGAAACATTATATAAAATCATATAACGTAAATAAAACATTTTCATGGGATGGGACTGTGTGTCCATAGAATACAAGATCAAAGAATTTGACTAGCTTAAAGCTGTACATGATATAAGTTAAAGCCAATACATTTAGTCTGTGAGGTTATGTTGACGATCGTCGCCATAAAAGTTCGATAATAAATAGTTCATAGTCAAATATAACTAATGCATAAATAGTTAACAACATTCTTAAATAACAGCCTTGCATTGCGAATATGCCTTTCCTAAGAAATTCATGCGCCGGATACGTATGGCTGGCCACACTTGCACCGATATAAGCGCATCGCGCCAGCTAAATTACAATTAACTATATATTATTAGACGTCGAATATTAATATGTAGTTAAAGCATTAGTTTGTCGGTCTGGTCGTGCATGTGTCACATGAGTTCAGCAGCAGTTAAGCTTGTATTCAATGCCCAGCCGAAACCGACGTAGCCGTCTTGTAGGCTTTTAGGAGTATTTTACAGAATATAGACTTAGCTCTTAATCACAACGATTATTACATATAATGATGTATAGATAAACATTACAACAAACTACGTACATTCATTTCAGCACTAAATAGCGATAGTTATGTTACAAATAGCGAAATTATAACAGGTTTAATTCCTTTTTAATTTTTATCCTCAATAAAGAAAAACATATTTTTGAGAGTCATGTCTTACAAATTTTACTACAGTAGAAAAGAAATATGTAAAATTATTTAAAAAGTAAAACGGATTCATCCCTGTCTTGGTTAATTAATTAGTTTCAGAAAAAGTGTTTATTTTTTTTTTGGATATTTTATATGCCAATCTACTAAGTTTAATGCATATATTGTCATGCACGTATATTATTGTCAAAATATTTAATTCAATACAAATATTTAATCGTTAAAAAACTACATCATTTTATATTTCACTACAACTAGCCGTAATAAAATAGGCTTCAGGCCCATCTAGGTATAGTATGATAAAAAACGGTCGAGAAACCATACTCATTTTCCATTTCACGAGACCATCGAAACCAGACAGTAGCTCGTGGTGTTTATAAAATCTTGCTTAGGAATGAAACTGGAAGGTTTTTAATATAAGTCATTGTATACAAGCAATAATAAAGTAGCACATTGTATAATTAAATGTATTACCACACCTCGCCGGGTGTATGTCCTATATCGAATATCGTAAACACTAATAATTTTATTGTCATACATCGAAATTGACCAATCAATAATTGATCGTCATTCAAATTGAGAATTTTTTATTGTCGTAACTTTCAATTGCTAATTTAATTGCGCGACCTAAAGTTGAGAATATCTTAAATCTATAAAAAATACGATGCGACTTATATTACACGTCGCATATAAGAATAGGGAAAACCTCGGAGTTTTTTTTTATAAATATAAAAATATTGCAGGTAGACGCCGAAAGCTCGAAGATAGATCCTAGCGAAAGCGAAGATATGCTTTCGATATGAACTGTAATACTGATAGTTTAATTAAAGCCCGCAATGATTTTTGTACGAAAATCCCTGGAATGTTCTAGATGTCCACTCGGTTGGCGTTGATTCAGTAGGCGTATGGGAGGTACTCGGGGAGGACGTAGTCGTAGTAGGGATGGTAGAAGGTGCGGCGGGCCGGGGGCAGCATGACGTCAGAGTAGCGGGAGAACTGCGACACTTGACGGCTGCCGCTCAGAGGCTTTCTGAAAAATAGCACAAGAACATAAGAAGTCCTGAGAATATACGTCTTTCAAAGAGGCTAGGGACGCACTAGTAACCGAAGCTTAATAGTGCCCCTGTGAGGCCTAATTAAATGTATCTTGGCCCCGAATTTACGTTCGTCGGGCTAGTCCTTACATCTTTATATAGGATAAATGTATTTAAAATTATATAGCATAAAGACTGGATGAAGTCTACGTACGCAGGCATGTCTCGTTATACTTGCATAATGTGTGTGTGCGCATATAAAAGACTCGTTTTTTTTATGATCGTATTGCGTTATTTTAACCTAAATAGCTATAACAGCATGTGCCGCATCCGACCGGCACGACCAGCAGTGCTTTAGGGTTCCTCTAAAATTTCCTTCTTTGAGTTACGAGCCATGGTCCGTTATTTTTTAGACATCAATCAAATTCGTCGAATAGAAAACCTTACTTGGGTTTGTCGAAGGAAGTATTTTTTTAATATCAATCAAAGAGAACTTAGCGGGGCCCTTGGCGTTGTTTCACAGAAATATTTAATTTATTATGTGAAGAATTTTAATACAAACAATACCTTTTATGTCGGAATGTTAAAAAAAATGTTCTATCATGTACTTTGTTTCAAAGGTTTTCAATTAACAAGGCTGAATTATACTGACGATATAAATTCGTTATTTTGTATGAATGTTTTTTTTTTTCACGCAAAACCGTAGAAGCCGTGGGCACAGCTAGTAAATAATAATAATAATTATTATTAGTAGCCCACCATGTCCCACTGCTGGGCAAAGGTCTCTCCACTCTCTTTCCACACCTCTCGTTTAGAGCTGGATTTGGCCAATTCGCTCGAAAGCAGTCTGCTCCGTGGACGCCAGCTATTCTTAAGGGTACAGAGATATGTTCTCTATGCCCAGAAATCCACAGACGCGCGGCAGACGAGGCCAGCCCAGTTCCACTTTGACATGTAACTAGTAGTGAATAGTAAATTGTAGTCAAATATTTAATACCTTTATTAGTTAGGTGACTACTGATGCCTAACACCGTACGCGTAAAGTACGCACGAATGGGACCCGGTTACATAGACTCCGGTGTCCGTCTGTCTATCACCAGGCTCTGTACCACGAACCGGATAGCTAGATTTTAATTTATCAGTTTCCCGTTTGATTTTTGCAGAACGGTACATTCTGACTCGCCTGTGGCCGGTTTTAAAGCATAGGAGGTAAGTGAGTGATCTCCAACGCCCATAGACATCCGCAACACCAGATTACTCACAGATGCGTTGCCGGCCTTTTAAAGATAAATAAGCTCTTTTCTTGAAGATCTAAGTCGTATCGGTCCGGGAATGCCGAAAATATATTTAGATGTACTCACTTGTTGTGCGGACGGGGGACCGGCTCGTCGGGGTACTCCGGGGGACCCTTCGGCTCCTGGTCGGCGTAGGAGCCATACACGTAGTCGTCACTGCAACAAGTTCACTGTTACATCACCGTAACACATCTAAAATATGCAATCCTCGTGTCACTTTGTTAGTTGCCTCACCCCTACGACACGGTATTACCGATTTTTACCAAATTTTATTCGCATATTCAGTAGAGCTGAGAATCGGCTATCTATTTTTTATACGCCCTAGTGATCAGGTTTGTTCTCCCTTAACACATTTTAAGGTTTACTCGCTACAATGACAATAATTTCAATTTATGACAGAACAACGTCTGTCGGGACAGCTGGTAATATTATAACATTACAATACTATATAGAAGATAGACAAATACATCTGTATTCATATCCTTTCACCTGTCATCTTTCTACTTGTACGAACCAGAAGAGTTACACATTTCTCATACTCGTTTTATTCTGGTGTAATTTGTATTGAAGCTTCATCAGTGTAGACAGCTACATGTTTTTAGTTAACATTTTATTTCTTTTTATTATTTCTTTGATGATTTATTGAGGTGTTGAATGCATTTTCTTGCTAATTCTGTACATTATACATGGAATTGTGGAACATATGGCATTTTCACGCATATGCTTTAACAATGATGAGCAGGAAATGGATAGCGGCTCAGCGGAAATTAACTAGCCAATTTGACGATTGACAAGGGGCGAGGGTGGGAACTTCACCCCATTGCACTGTCCCAAAGTCCTGTGGTGCGGGTATCTGTGGAGGTGGCGTCGGTCATTTAGGGGGCTGACTTGCCGTCGAGGTGCTCTGATGATTCGTTGTTCCGAGGCACCGCACCAAAGGCGGCACGGATGCCACTCGCGGTGGTTTCTGTGGTTATTCGGCACTATAATGTGCCGCGAGCCCCACACACCACTGGACTCCACCCACGGCCTATGAAGGCACGTAAATGCTTTTCCCCGTGTCAACAAAAGAAAGGTTATGTTAGATCCTATAGGAATTTACTGTTGATTATTGCGCAAGTAATCTAAGTACGAAAGTTTCTATAAATGTTTGTTATTCTTTCACCCAAAATCTAATGAACGGGTTTGTATAAAATTTGGCATTGATTTATATCCATTACAAACAGAAATAAAGTAACAAAAATTAATTTTATTTTATTCATTTATTTTATGTTGGAGAAAGAGTCATAGTTTATAATAAAGTATAAGAGACTTAAATAAGCAACATATAACTAATTACAAGTATTCGAATTTTATGCAAGAATAACCGTGGATCAGTGCTAGTTATGTATAAGAAGACAGAATGGGTAGATAATTAATTATAACGAGAAATAGATTGGATAAGTGAGAAATCACAGCACTCGTAGTAGTTTTCTGACGAAGTTATAATTACAGTGAAACTAGCAACTTAACAAAATTTAACATTCCGCTTCCAAACTCCAGTTGAGCGGCTATTCGGAACATTTCAAAAATCAAAATATATTTGAAACATGAATTTAAAAGCGACATAGATGACTTTGTACGCATTAAGTTAATTGTTTAATGAAGATTTCATGAGAATTAATTAAACGGAGTCCTAACGAGCAACTAGCTCGAGTATGGGAACGTAAATAATTTATCGTCCTCGTCATAGCCGAGTTTTAGTCACGGCCGCCATCTCTATAGAAACTAGTCAACTGCGCGGAACATGCTATAGTGCACAAGTGCGCTACCTGTTCCCTCATTCTCCTGTTCCGTTGGGACGGCAACCCGACACGATTCGACAGAAATCAGGCGCAGGGCCGACGTGTTCCCCGAGTCACGGAGATGTTACACCGACCACTCCCTGACTCTGGCCTGTTATTAGGAATTGGAAAATCCCAACAACACTTTGGTCCGACCCAGGACCTGTACCCGAGACCTCACTGTGTATAAACAAGATTACCACTAGACCAGGAGGCGGCAATTTAAATAATAAAGACTGCGTATCAGCTACTACATGCGACTGGAGTTTGCTTCGGAACGAACGACATTCTAAAATGAACCGCAAGACACCAGAGCGATGTTGCGCTCGACCATTTCCCTAGATTTGCTTCGCACATTTTTTCATACCACGTGCCGGAAATCGGTTCTTTTGTTTTTGAATAGGGCAAACGAGGGTTAGGACTACCGACGCCCATGAATGCGTTGCGCCATGCCATTACTATGGCGATGTGTTGCCCTCGTTTCCTCCTCCTCTCCAGTGCGCCTGTGGTCGTTCCTTAGGACATTCATCTGTTGCATCTTACCCTCGGCCAGCCGCGATCTCCTTGAGCTCCTGTTTCTGCTCAGCCTCGTACTTCCTCTGGCGTTCCCGTCTGTATTCCTGCTGGATCAGATTCTTCAGGGTCTCGAACCTGCAATAAGAGAGAACTATTGCAGGTTTCCCCTGAAGCTGTCATACCTTCTTTGGATTTCTTGACCAACAGTGCTCAGTATCTTCTGTTTCATCTTATTAAACAACATTCGTCGAGGTAAATACATCTGACATCGCATTCTCGAAAACAGGTTCTATAATTTTAATGAAATTCGCAATATTATGGTTTAGACTATACAGACTAAACCAGCAAATCTCACGATGTCCAAAGTTTTATTATGATATGGGGACATAGGAGAAGTTGACGACGTGCACAGAAAGCAACACCCAAGGGGCGAGAATCAGTCTTATCTTAAAAGATACGATTGCATACATCAAATTTGTATTTGTTTTTTGTATTTTCACCCGAACAAAGCTGAGCTTATATACCAGCTGCTCATTGGTAATACCACCTTCATACAGCACCGCAATCCGATCATGTTATATCCTGTAGTCAGATTGATTGCGTGTTCTCCGAAGGTGGCGTCAGGAGTCTTCTCTCCGTGACATATGTAAATGCTGAGTAGTCTGAAGGACTCACCTGTCCCTCTGCGGCGGGACCATGAAGGAGGGGTTACTGCGTGAGCGGGAGGGCCCGGGGTAACGCAGCAGCTTGCCAGCCTCGTGTGGAACATTCAGCGTGCCAAACATCTGCAACCAAATAATAATAGTCTATTCATAGGGGAGAAGCAAACAGTCGAAGACTTTAGACGACAATCGACGCCATCTTGGAGACGCAAAAAGTACCTGTATCCTCAGTCTGATATAAATGTCTGTAAAAAGTAATAAATTTAAGAAAAGTAAAAAAAGAATTAAAAAATAAAAGCATATTACCTATACAAACAGTCTCTTTTGAAAAAAAAAATATATTCGTAATAACCGTTCATCGATGACATACAGACATACAATCATTTTTATATATGTAGATATAGGTATATCATTTTTATATATGTAGATAATAATAATAATCTGCGGACTTATCACACCACGTGAGCCCAGCCCTGTGCTAAGTACCGCAAGGCCTTGTGTTACATGTACTAGACTACGAAAATATGTTTATTCTTATATATAAAATTTTCGCGTCACAATGTTAGTTTCCTTACTCCTGCAAAACAGCTTTACCAATTTTTACCAAATTGTATATGCATATTCAGTAGGTCTTATAATCGGCGTCCCCTAGGTGATAAGGGGTGGTCAGCTAGCATATTTACAAATTTAAGAAATCTCATCTACTTAGGATTTCTATTATAGGAATACGTAGATAAACATCCATGACCTGGAAGCGATTCGAACTATGAACAGTGTGCCTTAGCTATGTTACCACTGCGCCGTTCGTCATTCTGTACGTAAATATTGCCTGGACTTATTAAATTCATAAACAGAATAAAAGAAACTAGATCCTGTTTTTAATGTCCAAATTAAGAAAATCTCCCGTTTTGAGCCTAACAAGAAATGCTCACACATGGGTGATCCCATTCTTTGAATCCACTGTATTTAATGTGAACATTAAATTAAAAAAAACAGAAAATTCAACATATTTAAATACATTTGAGTGTACCCAGTGTCTCTCGTTTTTTTTATACGATAAGGAAGAAGAGCAAACAATCATAGCCTTTTTACGACTACCGACTCACCCTCCCAATGGCCCACCGGATACTCACGAACGACACTAATTATGCGAGCGAGATGTACCTCCCAGTTCGTGTCGGTCCATTCCGCTGCAATGCAGCATTACACTACCTTCTAAGACGAATCTAACGACACCTCACAAGTCAAAACGCGTCAAACCGTCCAGTCTATGACAGAACATAGAAATATATCCACGTTCGAAAAACACCACCCTTTCACACAGTAGGGTATGCAGAAATAAATTGACGTACATTTCCAACATTTCATTTCTATTCAAAAAAAAAACAGAGCTCTTGTAACGTTATTTCAAAGAGAAAAAAGGCACTTATTAGTCTTTCAAGCCAACGGGTTTCCACCTCCAGCGTGAACGGCGCGGCACTACGGAAGCTAAAGCCAGGGAACAAAAGGCACCACAAAGCTTTGTTCCCAACAGGTGGAAAAACAAACGCTTCTCATAATTGGCAAAGTGATTTCAATTTCATTCAATGGAGGAAATTAAATTTATTAGTAGCAAATAGATTAAGAATTTTTGGACAATGGCTTTTATTTTTGGACTAGCCAATTGTTTGGTTCATTTTTGGACAATGTGTTAGTACTTTTTGACACTATCGAATCATTTGTTTTTGGACGAAGATTCATACTGACAGACGGCCCAGAAGATATAGACTGACTGACGGACAACGGAGTCATTGTAATAGGGTTTCGTATTTTACAATTTGGGTTATGGATCGCATTGGAAACATATAAAAATGAACATTTAAATATCTCTGTGGTAACATTATGTTTGAGGTATGTTTAGTACTTTCATCACTTGTTATAACGGCCCTGTGGCGCAACGGATAACGCGTCTGACTACGGATCAGAAGATTCCAGGTTCGAATCCTGGCAGGGTCGCAGTAAAATCTTTATTTTTAAAATTTATTTAACATTTCGTTTATCAATGATTATGTGTCAATAAAAAAATGGGAATATTATTTCTGAACGTTTGTAGAATATGTTTCATTAGCTCGCGAAACTTTATAATACATGCAATAAATTACTAGAGGCCACTTGTAATAGAATAATCATTTTCTTGAACTTACTAATCCTTAATAAAATCATCTGATTTTTTCTAATGATTTTAGAAATAACTAAATTCTGGAAAGAAATG